>CAIGRS010054098.1:3810-17765 GCA_903798395.1 Fraxinus floribunda | reverse complement strand
GCTATTGAGAAGGAATTTGGAGTGCCTGATTTTGGAAATACAAGCATTACAGCTAGTAATGACCTTAATGAAGAAACATTAGATGCTTTAAACAAACAGGTAAAGGAATTGCATTAACCGTCCAAAGGTTTAGTACTCTCCTCATTATAACTTTTCACATCCTTGGGGCAAGTGCAAATTATGAAACTTTGAAATTTCTATATCGTCTATGTTCAGCTGACTATACACATACTTCTTAATCTTATTTTTATTTGAACCAAACAGGGGTTAAATCCACTTGGTGCGTACACATTTTTTGTTTTCCTATATTTTTTGGGATTTGAGTGGTGGAAAAGTTTGACTATGGACACATACTTGGCTTCTCACAACTTATTTATATATCATTTTTGAAAAGTAATTGGCCTATGCGTCATTTCAGTCTAGTTTACTTCATCTCGTTTTTAGCATTGAGGTATTCCCTTCAATTGCATTTATGGAACTAATAATCCGGTGGTGCTTTTTCTGATTTAACTAATTATTATTATTATTTTTTAAAAAGATCATCATTTCACACACATTATCACTTAATAGTTGCCCAACATGCAGTTGTGGAAGAGACTTTAATTAAGCTCTGGAATGTAAATTTTTTTACCTATTTATCCAGTTTAGATGAAAAAGAACCACCATGCAACAAGAATAAAGTGAAATAGATTCTCTAGTTCTATGGTCTATGAATAACTTGCATTTTTTTTATATCATCTGTTAGTTTTCTTCATGATGCTAAAAAGGGACAAGAACTCAAAAGTTATTCTATCCTTCAAACATTATAGCTGAACAAGCTTTTTTATTTGTCCCAACTCCCTGCCTTCTTAGATCTTCTGAACAATGCGTTACAATCCGTTCCCCATCCGCCCTCATTCTACTTTGTGGGGGGGATGGGAGTGAAGGAGAGGTGTTTAGTTTCAATTTTTCCATTCCCAATTTCCTACCTAAATATTTTCAGGTCATGGTTGTATATTTTGCAGTTGCCGACTTCTATTTATTTGGGGTGCAGGGTCATGAAGTTGATGCATTTGGAATTGGAACTAACTTAGTTACATGCTATGCTCAACCTGCTCTAGGTGTTGTTTTTAAGTTAGTGGAAATAAACAATCAGCCTCGCATAAAACTTTCTGAAGATGTTACCAAGGTTTGATCATTCCATGTAATATCTCTAAATTGCACGTTAGTTCTGTAGTGAAAGTCCATTATCCTTTGTTTTCAGGTCTCTATTCCATGCAAAAAACGATGTTACAGATTATATGGGAAGGAAGGTTATTCCCTTGTAGACATAATGATAGGAGAAAATGAACCGCCTCCAAAGGTATTTTCTATGTCAATGATTTTCTTTCATCTTCTTCCCTTGTACCTTTTAGATCGAGTATCCAAAAACATCCATTATCAACAAATTTAGTAAATATGTCAGTGTAAAAAATTCATCCAATTTCTCAATCTCAAATAATGTCCTTGTTTGTCTTGGCGTGAGTTTTAGGAAATAGATTAAAAAGTGCACACGTGATCAAATGCTTTTAGCAAAAAATAAAAAATAAAAATGACAAACCTACCACTTTGTGCTCTTAGCAACACATAAATTAAGGC
The DNA here is from genome assembly GCA_903798395.1 of Fraxinus floribunda. NCBI lineage: Eukaryota > Viridiplantae > Streptophyta > Magnoliopsida > Lamiales > Oleaceae > Fraxinus > Fraxinus floribunda. Next base: position 16,148 of record CAIGRS010054098.1, on the reverse strand, counting down.
AAGACTGCAGGGAGAAAAATGCCCCTGAATTAGTCCGTGTATACCGTGTGAAGTCTCAAGAATTGATATCATTATATATTGATTTGATTATAGAATGTGGTGCTATCTCTGAAACTGGAGAATGATTAAATTTTAATCTGATTGATTGGAGTGATTTGCTTCATTTGGAAACCACATATTTTTTTTTAATTATTAAATAAAAGCTCAAGTCTATATTGTAAACTAGATAGCTGATGAGCCAATGTTCAGCACACTTCTTTTTCATATCCATGAGCAAAAAGTAGATGTTAGGTTATAAACTTAAATACTGAGAGGAAGAACCTCCAGAAATATACCTGTTATCAGTGCGAAGAGGTTGTCAAGATCTTCTATAAATGCTTGTGGCGATCCTTAATGTCTTGACCAATTATAAATAGTTAGATTTTGAGAGAAACGCTTCTATTATTAGTTTTTCTTTTTTATATCTCATATATGCATAGGTTAAATGAATGACTGGGCAAATTAGGAAGTTATCATCTATTTAAAAAGTTATTCTAATTTCTGAATCCTCTATAGCGTCCTAACTCCTCGTTCATCTGATCTTGTAAAACTTCATAATTGATTTATAAGCAGATTGCTCTAACCTATCATTATCAGCTTACCCTTTCTGGATACACAGGTAGGTGAACAAATATTGTGTCGTCATCCATTTAATGAATCCAAGAGAGCCTACGTGGTACCACAACATGTTGAGGAGCTTCTGAAGTGTTTTTGGCCTGGTAGATCAGGTTAGAGTTTTTGGTCTCTTTGCCCAGCTGGGCAGTACTAAAAACCACTATCAACTGCTGGGGTATTAAGGCCATTATGTGTGTAATGCTTACTTATCACTTGGCAATGCTAAGCCCCAGAGGAGTAATTGCACAACTCCCGGTGGTACAAATAAATTGGAAAACTAAATTTGGCAATTTATGCTAATTTTGTAAACTCGTAATAGTTACAATGGTTTCCTGCAGAAAGTATCTTTAGCATAAACTCTGAAAAGTTCTTTTTATAGTAATAAATTTACTCCAACAAGTGCTGTGATCATATTTGTATATCCTGCTTATATATGCATTCCCAATCAATTGCTTAATTAGGAATTAAAATTGCATAATTTTATGAAAAGCTTACCCCTCAGCCTGCAGTACCTTACACATGATAACAAATTTCATTAACCAGATTATGAATGAATGTTGGGAAGTTAACTAGTACTTTGTCTATACTATGCGAATTTGTGTAGAACTAACTGTTGTTGATTCTTCACTCCACTATGACATCCATTTTTTTTTTTGGGCTTTCAAAGGAAAAGCTAGAGAAGAATTACCATCCATTAAGTTGATTAGAGAACGTTGTATTAAACAACTGAACCAGATACGGACCGACCACCTGAGAAGGTTGAACCCTACTCCTTACAAGGTTTGATCAATAACTTACACCCTACACCTAGTACTTTACCTCCGCATAACCATTAAATGTGTTGTGCACTGCATGACTTTTATATACACTGATGATTGATGATAACGTTTCTCTCAACAAATTTCACTGTCTTCTATTATTTCCTGGCAGGTTAGTGTAAGTGCAAAGTTGTACGATTTTATCCACTTCTTGTGGCTCAATGAAGCGCCTATTGGAGAGTTGCAGTAAAAGTTCATAGTAACTCACTGAGTGTGAAAGAAATGAATAATAATACTCGGGAACCTGATGAATCCTTGTGACAGATAGCAGGTTGTTCACATGATTCTATATTTCAATTGAAGAATAATAGTTTTTCTTTATCCTTTCTGTTTTTGTTCAAGAGAAGTATATACATGTAAATGTGCTTCTGTTCTTGTTTTATCTCAATTCATCTAGTGCGTGTAATTTGTAGCAAATGTTCTCAATGGCTTGAAAAGTTCATAATTCCCTTCTTTTCTTGTTTGGTTATACGAAGTGAAATCCAAATATTGAAATCTGAAAAGATGGAGTCCATAGTTGATAGCTTCCAAAACATATAATTGTGTCAGCCGAATGGATTGTGTTGTCAATATTAATCAACATAAAAGGATTGTGTTACTCTTCTTAACAAGATTCATCTTTTAAGATAGAATTTCAAATATTAATATGATATCCGAGTTCATTAAGTTCTAACAAACAATAAGATCCAACTAAGATGTAAACGAATACTTATGTTCCAAGATTAGTATTCTTAAACGACATACCATCTTGTAGGAGCATGTTCAGTGATAAAACCAATATCGAATAATGAAAGGAACTTCAAGTCTTAATGTTTGACCTCGAATCAAATTAGATTGGTTGAAACTCATACAAAAATTATCTTGGATTATTTTATGGTTTGAGATTTGAAATATTATGTCCCTGTTTGGGTTTTATTTTATCCAAAAATACATTTTTCTTTCTCCTCTTTTTAATCATATATTTTTCAATAAAATAATTATACATGTAAATCCAAAATTTTTTCTTCTTTTTTAACCACACATTATTCAAAAAAATCATTATTTCAAAATATATTTTTTCCCAAAAACGCAGTTTAACAGAGCTCAAACAGGGGCTACATGTGGTTGTAACAATTTTGTAAACAGTAAAACATGTATCTTTGAAGAGTTCATAATTTTTCAGTCTATTTTATTTTTTCAGTATTCTTAATATTTCTGCGTGAGAATCTTGTTGGCGAAACAAGAAATTAATCTCAATTTCCAAGTGGCACCCTGGAATAATTAAACCAACAGCCCTAATTAAATCCAAGGTTCCATACTTTCCATAAATGAGAGAAATCCACCGGCAGCGTCAATTTATAGTAGAAATTTTTGGATTAGATAACTGAAAGAAAAAGGGATCGAATCTGTCGTCCAGCCCTCGTTTATGGAATAACAAAGCTTCTAATCAGCTCCCACAAAAACATTTGTAATCTTAGGAGTTAGCCACCTTATACATAAATAATTGTTGTTCGGATCTTCGTGACAATCTGCATAAAATAACATAGCCCTTGTCTGGTTTAGTTAAAAATAAGAGTTTTAGTAGATTTTAATAAAAGTAAATGAAATTTATGATTTAAAAGTTGATAAAATTGTGGATTCCACAAAATGTATGATTAAAATTAAACTGAGCATAGAAAATTTTGTTACGGCTTTAGATATTTTATAAACACTCGAAAGATATTTTATTTACACGTTTTACATAACTGATAAATACAAATTTACATATAATTTTTATTTATAATTTAAATAGTTTATAAACCATTCCAAACATGATAAAATTCTTTAGCATGTTTGACGTCAACTCACAATAAAACTTTAGTAATCACATGGACGGATGGGTGTGTGTGAATCAAATCGTTACATGTATATTAAAATTTATGTAATTGATTACACAGTATCACATGTCATTTTATTATTTGTCAGTTTAAAAAATGATCCGTAATGTACAAGCAAGCAAAACCCAATTGAATTAGACCACTTGGGAAGCTTTTTCTCGGTAGCGCCCCCAAATCAGAACTTTCCGCAGATATTTTAGTTTCAAAAATAGAAAAGTTTGGCTCTAGAATTCAGAGAATATTATTCCTATGTTTCAGTCTATTTATAAAGATTTACCTATTCATTGACCAAAATTCAAAGAATCATCAAAAAACCAGAGACGTTGGAAGTAGTATTCACAAATGCAGGCATGCAAATTTTATCCCACTTTTGCATTCCATAAACAATCGTTCATATTTTTAATTTTTATGTGCACATTCTATTTTCTGTATTTCAGGGTCTCAGATTTTTCCACATAAAACTTGTATTGATTACAGGGTTCTTCATTGGCTTCTCTTCCTGTCTCAAGGTACGATGAATCCAAATAAAAACTTGCCTTAAAATTATGTTCTTTTCCGTTAATTTTGACAATATTGACAGCTTGGAGAAACGTGTTCTTCTTCGAACGACAACTGCGATGCCGGATTAATCTGTGGCACTTGCCCTGCAAATGAAAACACAAGACCACGCTGCACCCGCATTCACCCCACAATTCCCACCACTAAGGTTCGTTTTATTATATATTTTTCTGATCGAATTATGAATTAAATTGGATGGTGTTTTCTGGAAAAAAGGTAAAGGGGCTGCCGTTTAATAACTATTCATGGCTGACGACTCACAATTCGTTCGCTCGGACCGGGTCCAAGTCTGGTACCGGGTCTATTCTACTCGGTCCGGCCAATCAGGAAGATTCCGTCACCGATCAGCTCAACGTATGTAAATTTCTATTTTCTTTTTTATTGGTCATTATTCAAAGTTCAAAGCGCTGAAAAAGTAAATTGATTATTGATTATCTTGCAATAATTGCCTGTTGTTAAGAAAAGTTGTATTTCCTTTTTATTTGTTGAGATATATTTGATGGTTTCTCTGTTAAATATATCATTAAAGTATGTTAATTTGTCAAGAAGCAATGAAAAGCTACTACCTTTTTTCTTCTTTAAAACAAATTATTAGATTTGAGAATATAATTGCCACCCAAGTTTTTGCTTTGGATTGAAAAAAGCATCTTATGGTTCTCATGAAAATAATTATTAAAATTTCTACTTGAGTAGTTGATACTAATATTCAGCTTTTTTGGGCTGAAAAACTTATAATTTTTTCTCAATTCATATTCTTCTTTCGGGTGGGGGATTGATGGGTGATTTATCATCTTTGGCAATTTGGTTGGAGCTGAGCGACTAATGTAGCCAGGTGGCTGTTAATCAACATTGATGACTTTATGGTGACAATTACATAACATAAATGTATAACTTGAATCTTACTTTTGCATGTCATCGTATCCGAGTTGTTTTTGTTAGGAAAATACTATAGAAAATAACGAATACTATTGGAATTATAAAATAATGGAAGGAAACGTTACGAGGATAACAATAAAAGGTAGGAAATATGACTCTTGATGTAGTAGCAGTATTGGAATGAACTGAGGTATGGGTTGCACATAATTTGCTTAAAACATATTCGGCCCCCACTGTGGTGCAAGAGAACTGACGACGTCTGTCTCTCAGAATACAACGATTGAAAGTAGTTTACTAACATCTTGTCTAGGGCTGAGCGTAGGTCGGTTCGGTTCCAAAATTTTCGGGTATTTAATAAATGGAACCGTCGGGTCCAAATATAATTATGGAACCGTTCGGATTCGGTTCCGTTCCTTTCTATAATTAAATTTTTTAACATTTACAACAACGCTACATAAATATAACTAATGACATTTTATTCATAACTTTTACAAATTAACGTAGCCCAATTCAAAAATATATAAATAACTAGCTGTCGAATAACATTAATTCAATGCATACAAATATCAAAAATGGGCTAATGGGCTTTAAAATGATTTGGGCTTTAAAATTAAAATTATGAAATGATCTGATTTATTTAATTAATTTTTAATTTATTTAGAAAAAATAAAATAATTTAATTAATTCAATAAAAAAATTATTTAGTTTCGATTCTTCAGTTCTTGGTCTAGACCCAAACTCATCGGTTTTTGATTCGGGTACTCGTTCGAGTATTTAACTTATGAAGAATCGCTCGATTTGGTTCGGTTCGGTTCAGTTCGGGTTCGGAACTTTTGTCCACCCCTAATCTCGTCACTACTTTAGGCGATCTAAAAATTCTTACAATTCTATCACTGAGCTAGAACAAACAAATTATCTATAGACTAGTAAGAACAAGATTCATGGCAACAAAGAAAGGAAAAAAATTTAGAGAGAAGAAAGAATTCTCAAATTTTTGGTGTGTAGAATGAGGAAAACGCCTTCTTATATAGTACTAGGATGAGGGAGGTTTCAATCTTCTTAGTTAATTACTTTGTAGCCACAAATTAACTAAGGAATCCAACCAATACAAATTCAAATTAACTATGAAATTGTTTAAAATTAAAATTATGAAATGATTTGATTTGATTTATTTAATAAATTTGTTAATTTATTTAGAAAAAATAAAATAATTTAATTAATTATTGGTCTAGACCCGACCCAAACTCATCGGTTCTCGATTCAGGTACTCATTCGGGTATTTAACTTATAAAGAACCACTCGGTTCGAGACTTTTGTCCACCCCTAATCTCGTCACTGCTTTAGGCGATCTAAAAATTCTTATAATTCTATCACTAAGCTAGAACAAACAAATTATCTATAGGATATTAAGAACAAGATTCATGACAACAAAGAAAGAAGAGAAAAATTTAGAGAGAAGAAAGAATTCTAAAATTTTTGGTGGGTAGAATGATGAAAACGCCTTCTTATATAGTACTAGGATGAGGGAGGTTTCAATTTTCTTAGTTAATTACTTTGTAGCCACAAATTAACTAAGGAATCCAACCAATTCAAATTCAAATTAACTATGAAATTGAATAGACTTGAGACCTATGAATTGTTGTTACATTTTCATTCAATTTATTTTTATTTTTGAATATTTTCCAACAGTTTTGAGCTGTCAAATGAACGTAGCGAACTAAGATCTGTTCTTTTTGTAGAATGGTGTTCGAGGGCTTATGCTCGATATGTATGACTTCAACAATGACATTTGGTTATGTCATTCATTTAATGGGAGGTGTCTCAATGTAACCGCGTTTGTAAGTATGGCAATGACTCCAAATTGCATTCAGATTTGCAGTGTAATTTTAGTTTTCTGAAATGCTGATACCATGGATTTTTTATTTTTTTTTCCAAATTAATTCCCAGGAACCTGCTATTAATGTGCTGAAGGAAATTCAGGGTTTTCTGGAAAAAAACCCAAGTGAAATTATCACCATCTTCATTGAGGACTATGTGACTTCGCCACAAGGCTTGTCAAAAGTTTTCAATGCATCTGGTCTCAATAAATACTGGTTTCCAGTGGCTCAAATGCCTAAAGCTGGTGAAGATTGGCCCACAGTGGATGATATGGTCCAGAAGAATCAACGTTTGGTAGTGTTCACCTCTAAATCATCTAAGGAGGCTTCTGAAGGAATTGCTTACGAGTGGAAATACGTGGTGGAAAGTCAATGTAAGTTATGATATACCACAATTTTACTATCAGTGTAAGACATTGACTTTAAGCCCGAGTGTCCTAAAAGAAATAGCCATTCTATAATATGACAATTCTAATATTGATGACAAATACTTATTACTGCAATTGAACTTTTTAATTCAGAATACATAAGGATCCGAGATTTTGGAAACATAACATGTTCTGGGTTGCAAACTTTGACGTTCTCCTATTTCGTTTCTTAAAAATCTGTACAAGGAGTCAATACTGAACTTTTTTGGTATATTTACAGATGGAAATGAAGGGATGATAGCCGGTTCGTGTCCAAACCGTGCAGAATCATCTCCCATGAGCACATCATCAATCTCTCTGGTTCTTCAAAATTATTTCACTACAAATCCCAATGTAACAGAAGCTTGTGTTGACAATTCTGCACAGTTAATTAGTATGATGAAAACTTGTCATGAAGCAGCAGGCAAGCGTTGGCCGAATTTCATTGCAGTTGATTTTTACCGGGTACAAACTGATGGACACTTACAAGTTTCTTTTGACAAAATCTGCTCAAAGTTAAGACAGTCTCACGCAGAAAAGGAAAAATAATGGAGTTTATTGCTGTTTTTTGTTTCAGAGGAGCGATGGAGGGGGAGCATCGGAAGCTGTTGATGAAGCCAATGGACATTTGACCTGTGGCTGTGACAGCATTGCCTATTGCAAGGTATGATAATTAATCATGATTTGAGTAAAATATTATTCCATCAATGTACTGAAAAAATTTAAATGCACATTTCAAAATTATAAATGGTCAGATCCAGAGGTGTGGTGCAAGTTTTCTTCTGTAAACTTCATTGAAGAAAGATCTACTTCTACACGAATTTTTACCGTTTCACTCGATTATTATAATGTTCATCAAATATGGCAGGCAAATGCGACATTCGGTACATGTGACGTCCCTGCACTTCCTCCTCCACCACCTGCAAAATTATCGCCCGCGGGAACTTCACCAGAAGCCAGCAACAATTCTTTGATAAGCAAACCACTCCACCATTATTGCTTCCTTATGATAATCTTAACTGTTGTTCTCCAACTGTGCCATTAATTGCTATTCATTTGGGTAAAGTTGCTTTCCCATGTTAGGCAATCCATTTGTTTGTATTTAATCATTAATGAGGGATCAAAGGCAATATCTGTTTAATAGAGGGACACTTTTGTGGTGAAGGATTTAATCGTTAAAGAGTGACATTTTTGTACCAAATTATTTTACCTTGTAATCTTCCACTAGAGTTGCAGAGGAATACAAACTCAGTTATGTCATTGCAACACAAAATTGTCACTGTAGATATTTCTGTCGAATTCTTCTAGATGAAATTTCGAACCTCGATATGAAACTACAATGTTATGAACTGTAAGTTAATTTTCCATTTAGCAACTAAAATTTATTATATAGTTATTTTTGTTAACTTATAGGAGGAAGTTGCAAATGTTGCTTAATTCTAATTAGTTTTTGGCTTTCTGGGAAGGGTGAATGCTTTTCATTGTTCACTGTTTTAGACCATCCTTATTGTTAAGGGATGAGATCCTACATCGAATAAAGATGAAAATATAGATCAATTTATAAGAGTTTGAGTTACTTCTCTTAATAAAGTTGACATTTTAAGATGGAACCTCACATCTTAACATGATATCAAAGTTCATTAAACTCCAACGAGCAATTCAATCCGATTAAGACTAAAAAGAAATTGAACACACGAGTTTCAAGATTGGTCTGTTCAAACGAGTCATCATGTTAAGAGATAAAATCTCACATCGAATAAAGATGAAAATATAAACCAATTTATAAGAATTTGGGATACTCCTCTTAGGGTTTGTTTGTCTCTCTTTATTTGAAAACATTGTTTTCTACAGTAACAATCTCCACTACACATTCAAATAATAAAATATTCTACACGTAAATCAATAAATTTTTTTAAAAATTTTAACCACACATTCTTCAAAAAATACTATTCAAACCTTCATTCTTTCTCCCATAATGGGAGACAAACATGGGCTTAATAAGGTTGACATTTTAAAATGAAACCACAAATCTTAACACCTATATGGATGGAGAGAGTTCTTCCCGGCTCCAAAATCCTAAGAGAAAAAGATAAGATTGTGTAGATTGAGTACTAAAAATTGATTGGCATTGGAAATACTCTTAGCACTAGTTCGCAACTACGTGCTTTGCATTTCAACATAGGAAACTAGTCTCAAATTGTCCTCAATGAAAAGTTCTGGACAAAATATAAACCTACATCTGCTTCAAGCATCTTTAGAGGCTAGGCTTAGTCCTATAGTCCCCCGTTATAATTCCACCAAAAAGTGGATTAAAATTCAATTCAAAGTCAACACTTAATTTTTACCACACATTTCGTGGAAATTACAGCTTGTAGCATTTCATATCAAAGTCTACTAAAAATCTTATTTTTATCTAAACCAAACATGGGCATAGTCTCAAAAAAGCCACAATGTTAAGCCCATGTTTGAGAGAAATTAAAATCTAAATTTTGATCTAAATTAAACTTAATAATTAATTTTAAATACAAATTTGATAGGATCCACAACTTTTCAATCACGCATTTCATTAGCCTTCATCAAAATTTATTAAAAATCTGATTTTAATTCTCATCAAACAAGGGCCGACTATCGTCGCTTGTTTCTAAATTAAACATGAAGTTCAGCATTACAAATTCATTACGCATCTTGGACCTTTGTGAATGCCATTCTACAAGACTTGGATTCTAACTTTACCACTATTTTGAAGTGAGAGCTGTGAAAATGTAGGGTTTTGAAGCAGCAAGTGCCAGGTAAGAATATAAAATGAAGTTTTGTCCAAAATAAACAAGAGACGTGACATTCATAATTTACAACTGGCATTGTTTTCATACGTATCTGTCTCTTCTTCCCTTAATAAATTGAGAGAGAGAGAGAAATAAACATTAAACAAAACAAACCATAGCGTGCGCTATGGACTTTCTTGTCATGAGATCTATTACACAGATTCAATCGTCACCTACTGTTCTTCTTCTTCCTGTTCGAATCTTTGGTCTGAAATTATTAAATTTAGAGCAAAAAGAGAAAGGGAAAAGGAAAAAGAAAAATAAGCAACAACGTCAAATCATGCGAAAATAGATTTTGAAGTGACCAGTTTGGCCCCATCGTTGCCAAACGGCTGCCAAGATGGGAAGCCAGTTGCGCCTGTGCCTGCTGTTATCCCCCAGATCCGAAGTCCCAATTCAGATCGCCACATGGACAGCCACGTAAGCATCTTAATTACGTGGGCAGCAAGTCCGTATGGGCAGGGAACTAGCTAGGAGGTCAAAGGAAGGATTAACAAAATCAAAATAAGAGAAATAAGCTGTTACTCATGAAAAATTCGTACCACGCGGCAAGGAAGGAGGTCTTTATTCATTGCAAGTCCGGCCGAACCGACGCGGCACGCCAAGACGCCTCCCAACCCAAAGGAACCCCCGTCCGAACCCATAGGGTAAAGAGAACACCACGTATCCGAACCCATCCATCTAGGAAATGCATGATTAGAAAGCGTGATTTGACTACTCGTCTCAGCGCCGCCTTCTGCCTATCTACACTGTCACATCTCAGGCCTAAAATAAAGATATGAAGATCCAAGCATTTATGGTCCAAATGATAGATGACTGATGCAGGACGTTTAGATTAGGTTATAGTAAGACACGTGTCGCCTCATCCTACGGCCCTCAATGATTGTATACTACTATATAAAGGCATGTAAATCATTGTTAAAAGTTAATGAAAATTTAAACATTCAAACTGCAAAATATCTCTCTCCGTATTAAGAGGGGCTCGCCAAAGCCGACCCCTTTTTTATAAATCTTAAAGAATCATTACAAGACAAATTCTTGAAACTACTTCTAGCTGTTGAACCATTTTTTTGGGTCAACAGAAGCTATCTTCCGAGATCCTCTCCTACTGAAGCAAATGTTACCTAACTCCTTCACCCCACATGAAGTAACTGAAGCTCTGAAGCCTGAGGCAAAGGCAGAGGCTCCTCCAAACTGTCCAAAGTCTTGTGTCGTCAGAGGCCTTCAAATTAAAGCTGACCCTGAGCTACAGAAGATTTGAAGATCAATGAAGTGATTGATGTGACATCTACAATATAGTATGTCAGTGTGTCAGTGTCAGCCTACTAAGTAGAACGACTGACCTTGTGTCAAGTATTAATTGTAAGAGTGGATAGTGATGTGAGTTTTCAATTCGGGACATCAAGCCACGTGGTCTTTGATCCAACGATCACCACGTCGGCCAAGACAATATAAATAACTTCTCTTAGTATGAAAAAAGGGTTGGCATCTTGGGAGTGATACGATTAAACATATATATGATCATTCTCGAAAAAGTACACAGAGGGGAATAAGATTTTGATAGATTGTTCTTTACATGTTTTTACAAGTGCGAATAGCAACGATCAAGACTCCAAGTCTCCAACATAAGCACCACATTTCTATATCTATCGTTCTACATATTCCATAATATAAAAGAGATATTTATTTTAGGAAATCTACTGGGGACTCGTTGATAGTGCAATTGCCGTTGAAACAAAATTGTTGGAATCCAAACGTCACCGTCTCTTGCGGGAAAGTACCTCCCACATCCTTCTTAGTTTGGCTATCGTCCTTGTTCCGATATAAACGTGTCGATCAATACTTGACGTGGCAAGAGTGAGTTCGGTATCTGTTGGGCTCATTTTTTGGAGTCAACACTTGACATTGACATTGAATTTCATAATTCGGGCCATGGCCGACGCTTTGGGTCGATCGTTGAACTTGAAGCCCAAGTTTCATAGAAAGGTCCAATGCTGTGTGGTTATGAATCCCAAGAAAATGAACGTAGCTCTTTCTATGAAGACTAAGTGCACTTATATGTAAATTATGGGCTGGAGGAAGAACAATTGAGCTTAGTAGAAAATCATGTTCATATTTTTTTGTTAAAACAGTGCTGAATTGATGAGGGAAAAATAGGTTCAGAAGTCAGATTTATGGGCCTCGTCCAGGAGTTGACAGGCCTTTCAATAATGGTTCGTGGTGATGTCGTCAGAGATTCAGGAAAATCTAAGGCCCAATTTGAAATGCATTATTTTTTAGGGAAGTTGGAAAAAATTTTCATTTTTTTCAACAAACGTAGTGTTTGATAAGATAAATTTTCTAAGGAATTGGTTTTCCTATTTGCACCCTCAAGCGCCCTGGCGCCCATTTTCTAGAGAATTGGTGAATTGATTTTCTTGCCTTTTTGTGGTAAAAGTTTTTCCAGTTTTTTTTTTTTTTTTTTTTTTTT
>CAIGRS010054085.1:0-12886 GCA_903798395.1 Fraxinus floribunda | reverse complement strand
AATAATAATCTTTATAACTTTGAAGGCTTAAAAATTCAATTCAATTTGTTAGTAAACAAGATGGACTTGTTTGTTATAATCAAAACATTAAGGTCATGATCAACCATAGGTCAACAAACCACATGATGCCCCCAATACAAGTAGCATGCCTTTCGAGTAGTGGCGTTACTTTTTCTCATTACCAGCTTGAATTAGCAAAATAATTTTCTTTTTTATCCTTTTCTTGAACACATAATTTTTGATAGGGAATATAATAACTTCAAGGGATCTATTTCAGTTTGGAAAATTTGGGATGAAGAACTCACGATAGATGGAGGAACAATGATGGAGCCATCAATGAGAAAGCCCATTATATGTTAAGAATCTGCAAAATGTTGCATCATGTTTGCAAATGTTTTGTGTAAGATGATGGATTCAGTAAAGTTATTATAACTTTTTAATCTGGGCTCTGTTAATATTACTTTACTGTAAATGTCTCTCTGGTTGATCCAGTGTTGAAAATGGATTCTTGTACGTGGACATGTGGCCCATTTCACGTCCCTTTCTTCCCCCCTAAATATCAGTTGCTCCTCTCTGATTTCACAATTTTCTTTTGAAATTATAGAGAACTTAGATATTGCTTATTCTTTTTGTTAACAGACTTGAACTGTAGATAATACATTATATGTTCGTCATGTTTCCTTCATTTCTCCTTTTTGCAGTTAACTTGGCATATGGGTTCTGGTTTAAGGGAAGCTTTTATGCAGCATTAAAATGTTTGGTATGTTTTCATTCGCGGGTTAAAGTTTATATCATATCTGTTACATATTTGAAAAGTACCTTGCAATTTCTGTATTGAACTATTGTTTTTTAATTTGTATTTCCTGCAAATTTTGTATCTGAATCACCTTCATAATGGAGCGGGGACCTACTTTATCAGTGACCACCATTGCTTAAATGGAATGTCATGTTCTCTGGCATTATCTTTTGACTGAGTGCACTTTTCAACCTACCCTACTCTGTCCAAACTTTATGTCAACCAAAATCTGCAGCTGATCTCTTTTGATCAACAAACTTAACTATTTGACATGTATAGGTTCATGGCTATACTAGTTTTTTGAAGGTTAACTATCCACCACTATTCTGTTAGCTCAATAATTGGGTAGTGATATTGAGGACGCAAAGAGAAATGAGGAAAAAACTGCACAACTATTAAGTTTTGTTTGTTAAACATTTCTGTTTAACACTTTATTCCTTTTGTTCTGTCATTGCACCTTATATAATTGAGATACTTTCAAGATACAAAATAGGCACTGAGAGAATAATGATCTTGTCACATGCTAGAAAATCTAAGAGTGCTTATCATTTCCTAATCACTAAAGGTTTTTTCTGTTTTCTGATGGTTAGATTTTGGCTACAGTCATCTTCAGATGTGACATCCTGTTACTTATTTCTCCTCTGGGTCTGGAGCTATTGCTGGTATGCTCTACAGCCACAATTAAATGGGCAGAAATGTACTTTTCATCATGCTATTATTATTTTGGCGTTCCTGTTATCAGCTGTCACAGTCTCGAGCAGTCTAGCTCCTTCAAAGCAACGGAATTTAATGGGTTTATATTCTGTTGCGTCCTTAATATATTGTCGCCCTTAGATATCTAAGTGCTTTGTTTTTAATTTCATGCGTCTCATACTTCAATGAATTATAATATTTCTTCTTTATTAGCTGCATTATTTTGCAGCAGTGTGGAAAGAATGAAGCAAATTCTTAAAAAATCGATTTCCTCATATTTGTAATGGTAAAGAAAACTTTTGGTTCCCCATGAAACTGAAAAGATGAATTATTAGTTGGCATCATGTCAAGAGAGTATGGTGTTCGTGAGTGGCTTGTTCATGAGCAAATGTTATTTCTTCCCCAGTGTTCTTCTGTTAGCATTTTCATGTAGTCTGATATTCTATTTGTTATTGTGAACTGTGCCCATTATGAATGTTTGTTTTAATTAACTGCAGTCTAGGTCAATTTCCTTTTGGAAGGCACTAAAGTCCTGTATTATAACTGCTTTACTTTGCATAGGTTTGTGATCTAAACTATGCTATAACTTCACGTAATGTATAGTGTATTTATTAATGATATCATTTTGTTAAATTATGTCATGTATTTTAATTTTGCATTGTAGGCCTGACCATGTTCGTGGATTCTGTTATGTGGAGGAAGCTGTTGTGGCCTGAACTGGAAGTTTTTTGGTTCAACTCGGTTTTGAATCGGAGTTCCGAATGGGGTGTATCCTTCAGCAAATCTTTTCTTTGTAACATATCTTGTGGTAAATTGCTGGCTGGCTATTAGACAAAGAAGCACAGGGCTTATTATGCCATGTATGATTATGATGTAAATAGAAACCACACTACCCCTTGCAATTTGGACCAGACAACATTAAGTATGATCCTAGAAATAGATGTCAGATAAATCTTAGACTGACAAAATGTATGCAACTTCATTACTTCTAATATTGGGGTTCGAAGATCTCCTTGAAGGCTTGGCAATCAAGTACGGTCTTCCTTTATATAATCAGCTCCCATGTGGTGGTTATATTCACAAGGAACAAACATGGAATTAGTGTTGGAACATTGTAGTCTCCTTGCTAGTGAGTTCCGGGTCTTGCCTGCCCAAAATGGGAGTTAGACTGTAGTTGATGGCTCAGGGGAAGAAATGGTTACTTGTGAGGAAAGGATATGTAATGCCTGGAGCCATGGGGCCTATGGGCACGTAGTAGCATAAGAGCCCACACATATGCTCTTAGATCATGCTGGAGATCAGCAATCCAAAAATGAATAATGTGCTTGCACTTTAGGCTCCAAAACCTAGACTCATAAACTGGTCGTGTTTCCTACAACAAACCAATGTGGGATACTCACACTTGGGGGTATCACAATCTCCCCTCTTTATATCAATTATCACATGACTTCCTTGTTTGCTCTAAACAGTTCACGTGATTCTGCTGGTGGCCCTTGCTTCACTGAGCCTGCCTTTAGGCAGTACCTAACTTGCTATACTATACAAAGGCACCTCTGGCTGTACGGTTACTGTATACACTTTGTTATGCCTAGCACTTACTTCCTGTGCGTCTAGTTGTTACCCTCTTTAACATCATTATTATCTCCATGAATGAATGTCCTCTGGATGAGAGGTAGCCTTGGAGCCCATACAAATGCACCAAGAATTAGATGGGAGTTTTTATGCCTAAAAGTGGTTCCATTGGCACTTAAACTCACAAGTCCACACTTACTAGCTGGTCATATGTCCTGCAAGAAATTGATCTCTGACATTCACACCTGATTGACCTGAGTAGAAATCTCATGTGGTTATGTGGGTGCAATCTAATCATCACTAATGCACACTGATCCCATCAAAATTCCAAATTCAAAGAAAACTCTGGAATGGGCTCCACAAACAACTATTTAATTATCCCCCACTTTGCCAACATGGTTATAAAAATATGTTATGGAAGTTCTCCAGTAACTGTTGTGGGTTGTCCCAGGTAATGAGAAACCAGCATGAATCTCTTCTATGTTCACAAAACAAAATCCTTGTTTCCTTTGTTTCGGCTCCAGCTGCTTCTGAATGTGCTACTTTTGTCCTTTCTTAAAAGATCTGTTATTATTATTCATTAAGCCTATGTTTGGGAAGTGTTTATAAACTGTTTATACACTCAAAACCACTTTTTATCTACACATTACGAGAGACCCACAAGTAATACTCACTTATCCACCTCTCATTTCTATTTATTTATAATTTAAATTTTAAACTCTTTATAAACACATCCCAAACATGCTTTTGAGATTTTTGTTGTTTGAATTTTCTTCGTTCTTCCTTGATATCTTTTCTCCAGTCACATCCTTTTCATTGGTACTTCACATCAGCACTTCCTCGTTCTTTGCTGGCTGCATATCCACTTTTTATGGTGAGTTTAGGACTTCATTGGAAAGACTGTCTGTCACTCTACTTAGCCCACTGGAAAATGTTGCTTCCAGTTACACATTATTGCTTGTGATGCATTTTATTTTTTGTAGCTTGACATTTCTCTTGTGAGAATGCTATTTTTTCTGAATTTATATATTAGAAAGGATGCATCTTAAGTGTGCCTTTTGGAATTGTAGCAAAGCTGTTGTAAACTTCGTGTTTGATTGTCTGCGCACATAGACTTATTTTCTATTTTAGATGGCTAGCAAATATGCGGACGTGAACTTGCATATTTTCAGTCTCTGAACCAATGTTTTCAAAAGCACTCAAGGTTTATACCTTGAGGGTGTACCTCATGAGCATCGTTCAGTGGGATCCTCAAATATTATGCTTTGAACATTTTTTTAAACCTTGACTTGTTGAGGTACACACCTCAAGGCATAAGCCTCAGACAATCTTGCCTTTTCTTGGCTGCTCTTTTACTGGCCTCTCTTCTTTTTCCAGTTTTTTTCTTCGTTCTTTGGCTTATATTTTCTTTTAAATTCAATGCGAGCAAATTCTCACGTAGATTGTCAATTTTTTCATTCGTATTAGACTTTAGTTTTAGCTGTGGAATAGTTCTCTTATTATGTGATTATTACTTAGTCAATTCATTATTTGCTACTTTGTGATCCATTTTATGTTTCTAGTAGCAAACTGAACCTTTGGTTTTGTTAAGATGTTCCATTATGGACCTTTTATTTGGCTAATGTTTGTATTCTTTTAGACTCTAGTTTAGTTTTGGATTAGCAGTAGTTGTGAAAATGACATCGTACCTTTAATTGCTACTTTACAGTACTTCAATTCTTTTTCCTCCACTAATTACATGGGAATGCAGACACTCATGACTAGAAATGAAACTAATGGATCCTAAATATAGAGACTTCATTTATGAAATGCCTAAATTTGTTGGATTTTAGTTCTGCTGAATTTGATGTGGCATATTCTTTTGCAGCTAGGGATTCTACTTGACAGAAGGGTTCTGGTCTACATCTTTCCAGTTTTATCATTTATTTTACTTTATTCAAAGCTTCCGCACAAGGTATTGTCTTAAGAATCTAGAGTTAGTGATTTCATTTCATGTCAACTTTTAGTATACATTTTAGTTGTGAAAATTTTCTCTACTGCAGGAACTTCGTTTTATTATTGGTTCTCTTCCTATCTTCAATTTATCGGCTGCAATTGCTGCAAGCAGAATGTATGCAACTTCTTCTTAATCAATGTTTGACATAAATATCTCTACGTTTATTTTTATTGATGCTATTTTTCCCTTTGAGAATTTATAGTTATTCTCTTAGATTGTTGGAATTGATCAGTGGATATAGGAAACATTATTTTACAGTACCTGATATCGACACACTGTGGTTTTGTAATCTCTTATTGTGGAAACTAGAGCTAGATTATTTGCCTCCTACATTATGTAAGCTCATGTGTTAGTGATTGCCTACTACATGTGGGATTATTCTGATAGTCCATGTCTACGACTGAATGTGATGGAGATTTTGAAGATTGCTGTTTCTATTGTTATATCCTTAGCTAAGAGTTGAGTAATAGCAATCGTGCAGTAAACAAATTATGGGTACCAAATTCCATACAAAGGAGCCTATTACTAGTTGTGAGGAACAGATGTAGAAAAGGATTTATATTCCTAAAAAGTTTATTAGAAATGTGGTAATGAATGCTTCAAGTTTTTGTAATAATTTGTTATTATTTATCACATTTTTCTGGGTAGATTAATTCTATATTTATAATGAATTCAAAGCAATTAAATATGCTGTAGTCAATGCAGCAATTTTTTCTCGGTTGAAATTGACATTGTTTTAAAAAATATTAGTACTGTCTATGATTCTGGCATTTGCTTTTTGTTTAGACAATGTTAAAATATGCTTTTCTTCCTCTTTTATTTTAAAGCCCCACGGCAAGTTTCTTGTGTGTTTGCTATGGCCACTGACATCTTGTGATGTCATGGTTATAACTTTCTCCAGCTACAACAATCGCAAGAAAAGTTTCTGGAAATATCTTAATATTGCCATGCTGGGGTCATTCCTTATCAGGTGAATGAATTCAAATTTTGTTTTGATTGTTTAATCACTTTACTCATTTATACACAAATCACATTATGTAGTCTAGGGTGCACGATCTTGACGTTCATGGCCTCGTATGAGAACTATCCTAGTGGTTATGCCCTAACGGCTTTGCATAATATAGGTGAGCTATCTCTTCCACCTCTCACTCGCACACACATGCCACTCTCCGTACTCATTTTACATTTGTTTGAAGTCTTTAAATCGTACAATGCTTTGATGGAGGGATAAATCCAGAAAATCCAATGGAAAACACAAGTGAAACAAAACTTTGACTAGAAAGCCTTATCCGCTGTTCCTATTAAGTTAGGAAATGGCCTTTTAAATAAGAGTTCTTTTTTCATTTCACCCTTAAAATAAGGCCACTTAAAAAATTGCCTTAAAAAATTCACTGAGTTCATTTCTCTAATAATTTTTATGGCTCTGCCTTATAAAAATAATTTTCTCTTGCTACCATGCTTTGAATTTCTAGATGAACTATTTACCCTCCCAACCCAAAGTTCATACCATATTAAGATTTTACATATTTGTACTATCATAATATAATCAGGTGTGGTGTTGATCGGGTACCATTTTGCTTCTTTTGTTCATTATTTTGTGTGCCATTACAAGTTATTCAGTTCCCTCTACCTCTCCCTCTCCCTCTCCCTCCCCCTCCTCCTCCTCTCTCTTTCAGACACAGACACAGAGGATCCAGAATGTCATTTTTAGTGCTTCAGTGCTAATGATTAGATATATGAATATCACATACGCTCCTTAATTGCAATTTCTGTACGGACTTGATATGACTTTTGCAGGGCATTTGAGAAATAATTCAAACGAATTGTGGGTTCATATTGACACCTTCTCGGCAATCAATGGAATCTCTCGCTTCTGTGAAAATTATGATCCATGGAGGTATACTTGATAGTGAATAAATTGTTTTGGGCCTTTGGCTTAACATATCTAGATAGTCTTAGTCAAGCTACAAAAGTTTGAAACTGGGTTCTGCTGAAGTAGAAAGTGTTGGATAGATTTTTAGTCTGATAAACTGATGAAGATTTTATTAGAGCTATTTTATTTTCTCATTTAGGGTACTAACATTTTGTCATTTCTTTATCTATAATTTCTGTTGGATACACTTCTCTTTTGTTGATGAAATGGAGATTTTTCTCTAGTTCACTTTTTGTTAGAATTCTTATTCTTATATTTTGTATTGTCCTGCATCTTTTTGCCAAGTACTCCTTGACATTAGAAAATTTCTCATTCTTCCTCTGCCATCACACATGTTCAACACTTTCCTTAGTTCATGATTTAACTATTGTGCTGTATAGGTATTCCAAAGAAGAACGGATTCCTCTGGGAGAATTTCAAAATCGGAATTTCACATACCTTTTGAGGTGATTGTCTCTCATTTTATATACTCTTTTTAACCTTGTTACAGAGTATGTCGAGCAAAAAGTTTGGCTTTTTGGGAACCGTGGATGATCCTGCCATCTCAACCATGTTTAAAACTGGTTGATTACATACATCTGTGTCTGGTCTGCTTCATAATTCAACTGGTTTTTTCAATAAATTTTGAAGATGCGGGATGCAATTGAACCGAATAGTAGAATTATAAGAGAAGGGGAAAAGGGCAAAAAAGGAGGAGATTAGAAAGAGGAGGAATTAGAATGATGGAAAGAGAATTTAGGAGAGAGGAAGTATCTTTATTTCATATATCAAAGATTCAAAGTTGTGAGAATTAAGTGCATAAACCCCTTTATATAGGGTTTCATAAAACCTATTCTAAGTAGGATAAATCCTAGAGAATCTAATCAAATACTAGAGAATCCATCAAATTAAGGTAAGAAATATCTAATCAAATAACTGAGAATCTATTAAAATACTAGAGATCTGAAACCCTAATTACATGTCCAATTTAGAAAGTCTTCCATAAAATATAGTTTCTAGGATTCCCATCATCACCACTTACGCATTTTTTTAATTGAACGGGGAAGGAAATTTGGACTAGCTGATGGAGATACTCAAAATATTGCCAAGTTTGGAGTTATTTTATTTCAAAATTTTGGAGTTTATTTTCTAATCATGGTTTCTACCTTAATTAGGTTATGTTCAGCCCTATTTAAAGAGAGTTATGTCTCTTACAATTGGACGATTGATATTGTACAAACTGATTTCCTCTGTGTCTCATCGCTTTCCTATTTCTCCTCTTTCTTTTCCTACCCTCTTTTATTCTCCTCTCTTTTTCTACCTCTTCTAAAAGTATACAGTTTGTTTACGCGCCTCCTGTGTCACTAGCTAATCAATGCCCTTGCATCGTTATAATANCTTTCTTTTCCTACCCTCTTTTATTCTCCTCTCTTTTTCTACCTCTTCTAAAAGTATACAGTTTGTTTACGCGCCTCCTGTGTCACTAGCTAATCAATGCCCTTGCATCGTTATAATAAATGTGGGATCCATTTTTTCATCTTTCTTTTATTGATTGAATCTTTCTCTGAATTTTTATTCTCTCGTATATTGATCACCCATTTTCTGCATTTAAATTTCTACCCTTTTTTTTCGTTTTGTAGCGAATATTCTGATATCAGTGGATACAAGTGTCTATTTAGTACGAAGGGGTTCTCCAGGGCTCATCTTCATGCTGGATTTCCTCCTATATCACTGGTATGGAGAAGGTCAATCTCATCCTCTGTGAATGCTACTAGAATAACATACTTATAGTTCTGTATGCACTACAGGTTAAGGACCGGAAGGTATATATCCATGGAAATGTTAAAAATAAAGAAATAATCCACAGAAGCTGGCCGGATTGCTAATTACTATGTGAAGAGATCTATATCTCATCTAAAGTTGTGGTCTTATTGAAACTACATGTTGCTGGACTCATGGGGGCTTAAACCAATGGAATACTTCTATCTTTGAGATTGATCATTCTTCAGACCTTTACAAGAGCAATATCTTCCTACATTTGACACTCTGAATATAGCTCGAGAACTCTACAGGAATCGTGCACATTTGAATTTTAGCATTCTGTACCTTCAGAAACATTCGAAAATCATGCTCTGCTTGTAACACAAGGCTTTGAATTGAGAATGCACCTAAACTAGGGGACATGATAGTCAGCCAATATACAATCTTATTAAGGTTACTGATAGACAAATTCTTGTTCTATAGTTTATCACCATGTACTATCTATATTCTCCACAGGTGTAATTTTGTTTTGGAAGAACATTTTCTCTCTTCCTCCAATGAACGTGTGCTTTTAGGAGTACTAGTGTGGATCCTGCGTTGCATGATGACCGTTATAATTTTTGTAATTCCAGAATTCAACAATGGCAAAAGTAACAAGTAATGAATATTCAGGCACCTTTAAATTACACCACTTGAAATGCCAATAACTAAAAAAGGAAGAAAATGAAAATTATATGGATTACAGATTACATACTATGTTGTTATGTATTGACTAATCAACAGTTTTAACTTATCAATATTTTGTAGAGCATGTGTTTATATAGGATATTTGATAAAGTTATGAGATATTAGTTAAGTCGTAAAATATGGAGGTTGTTGTACAATTATTTGATGGCTCAATGTTGTATATGATGAATGTTGGGAAAAAAAAAAGATTGTCTCCGTGCGCGCTATATTTACAGCACAATTCAAATTGTTAGTTTTCAATAAACTTGCGCAAGCTTGTGGATTTAAAAAACGTGATTAAGACTTGACATTATACTTTATCATTTTTACATGAAAAAGAATTTTACATACATCTTTTAAAAAAAACTTGTCTCCGTGCAGTACGGAGACAAATTATTCAAATTATTATTATTATTTTTTAAGATGTATGTAAAATTATTTTTCATGTAAAAATGATAAAGCATAATGTCAAAGTCTTGATCACATTTTTTTAAATCCACAAGCTTGCGCAAGTTTATTGAAAACTAACAATTTGAATTGTGCTGCAAACAGAGATATTACACCCTATATAGTTTCTTTCATTAGCCAAGAATACCAAGATTAACAAGGCAAGAAATGCTCATCTGTGTACATAAATCTTAATGAGAAGGATTTTGCTATAACTTTGTTATATTGAACAGACCTACATTATAAATTAAAACTTCGAACAAGGTTAAAGCAATGAAGAAAACAACATGAATGGAGAAAGAGAAATCATTGGCGGCCACAGGTATCACTAATTATTCCCATAAAGTAACATAAAAAGGAATGAAACTTGGAACTGAACAGATGAAAATCGAAACAGCTATTACTTGTTCCTATAAAAAAAATTCTTGAATCAAAGGCACAACTCAACAAGTTCAGCTCTGAACTATAATCTTCTATTAAATAGAAATAGATAAACTTCAAACGAAACAAAAAGAGGGTTGCTTCGACATGGAGAATGAATGACAGACGTAATAGTAACTCGGAAAGGTACAAAATAAAGAGAATTCAGTCATACATTACTTCACTTTATTTACAAAATATGAAGATAGACATCCCAGTTCACGACAGATGCAGCTGGAGAATTAGTTAGAGAGCCATTATAAATAGACCAAAAAATAGAGAGGAAGCAGGCAGAATTTGGTAGTATCTAGGAGAGAATTGGACCTCTCGAATGTCCAAATATCCTTTAATTTCATTGTTGATGTACTATACGTAGTGATAGCTTTACAAACTACCATTAGTTTCTATAGCAGAGTTTCATTCATATCTTCTATTACAATTACAGAAATAGTGAATACAATTCTAGCTTGACCAGTATTTCTTCTGTCTTCATCTTCAATTTTTGCTCTTAATCTGGTTGGGTGAATTGCTTTTGCAACATGATCCTATCATTATACTGGAGCTCGAATAATAAGAGAAATTGTTAAAAAGAAGGAATGGATAAAAAAAATATGTAATGGCCAAAATGGTGCTTGCAAATGAAAAGTAACTAACTGAATTATGGAGAGAGATTTCCAAGTTTTATCTTTTGAACCGTTAATGTTTTGCACTTTTGCCCAGGTTTTCATCCATTGAGGCGAAAACATAGCATTGGTCATTATATTTCAAGACAAATAGAGCTGTACAAAGATTCTTAAGCATAACAATCTAGCAGAAATCTAGGAAACTATTTACAATTATCAACAACTTTCATTATAGGCACCTTGGCCGTTGTAATTGGAAGAACGCCAGAAACATGCCCTTTGCTTAGAGCATATGAATCCATATATGAGATGCATCCAAGTACCACTTTTTTATTTTTTGATAAAGAACAAAAGGAGAATGAACAAGGTAGAAACAAGAAGTCCTCATTAATATTTGCAACTATCATTGTAATTCTAGGGAACACTATATATAACTCCTTGAAACTAAACCAAATACAACACAAGTTACTGCTTGAAGGAGTTGCTTCTCAACGCTACTCTGCTTCCATCATATCTTTTGATAGGGGACACTCATCAAATACACAAATCTTTATAATCACTTAAAAGTTACCAACATTTTCAAATCAGTTTCAAAATCTAAATTACTTCAAAAGCCCTACCAATGCATAAGGAGATCTTCATCTAATTTGTTCCTCACATTGACAACAACATAGTTATTAGTCGTCACATTAATTGTAGGACCGGGAAACTTCCTATTTATAGCAATTATAAAGCAATGCAGTTCAAGAATATTGGCCATTCAAGCCTAAAGTTCAAATCTTTAGTACACATTTCTTATATGTACAGTTGAAGATTCAAAATTATACAATATAAAGCAAACCGATTAATCTCGATTAAATTATAACCAGACCCACATGACTAAAAGCTATAAAATCGACAGATTCTATTTAGAAAATAGGAATGGAAAGAAAAATATACTTGTTGTGGAATACCAAGATGAGAGGCAGTAATATAGGAGACCACAAATTCATACCTATGATTCCTCAAAAACTTCGGGTCCATCTGTTTAGAATTCCACACATAAAAATAAGAAAAAAAAAATTCATAAGTCCACACATATATATAGGAAATCGACCGAATGAAAACGGACCCTTTTGTGGAGGTGTGACGGTGGCATTTGGGCTTCTTAATGCCGTCCTTGTGGTCAAGCAAACGGTTTGAGCAAATTAGATTTTGTTGGTATAAAAAGTAATTCAAAAATCATGTTCAGTGAAATAATTTAAAAGTAAAGACTTTACCTAGAGAGTGGTGGAGCTCATGGAGAAGGAGATCGACGGCTTCGTTCTCTGCTTTCGGGAAGCAGCTAACAAATGAAAGTATTTCAGAGAAGGCTTCCACTTTTAGCGTTTGGGCAAACGACTAATGAAAAATTCTGGTGAAATTAAACAGAAATTCTGGAAGAAAGAAATAGAAAAGAGAGAAGAAGTGAAGAGAAGATTTGCATGGATGATTGTGTGGGGAAATGAAGTAAAGAAGTATGAGAGGTAGTGTGGGAAAAAGGAGAATGACTGAGAGAAGAAAAAAATCCTACAAAATGACGTGGTGTTTGAAAGAAGTAAGGGATGAAATATATGACATCATCATTAGGTCAGAAATGACGCCGTATGAATAGTGTGATATATCAATATTTATTGAAGAAAACGAAGACCTTCAAAGCATGACATAATCTGTTGAATAGCCATTTCGTGTTTGAGGCAAGCCCTCCTTTAAGTACAAATGAAAAATATATGGTTTAAAACTTAATGAACTAAATGAAAAAATATTTTTACTGATATATTATTGAGTTTCTTGCAAATTCTGTAACAGTAATAATTTTAATTATCTGGAAAACTATATTTCATGTTATTTCTGTATGGTTAAGAAATAACTTTTGGACAGTCTTGTCCAGGGGCGAAGCCAGAGAATTTGTCCAGTGCGGG
>CAIGRS010054032.1:0-11591 GCA_903798395.1 Fraxinus floribunda | reverse complement strand
ATTGCTACGTGGTTCTCATCAACATTAATTTGGGATGCATCATTGGGCCCAAAATGTTAAGCACAATGTTTAACAATCTCTACCTTGCTTGATATCTTTGGGTTTCATTGTAGATTAGAGGTTACTCCTTTAATTTCATTTACTCTATGTATCTACAAAAACAATTAGTTAGTAATAACATTTAGGAGATTTTAACAACCCCTAAATTTGTGTAATTGAAGTATTTTTGTTCTCATATTTGTTGGATTACACTTAGTTGAAACCTTTTCAATTTTCATAATCTCTTTTTCTATAATCTCTTTTATAAAATGAAATTTAACATTGTCCTATCATGGAAAACAAGATTTCTACTAAAATGTATAGCATATTGACTGTCAAAATATGTAACAACATTAATAGCAGAAAAGCCAATCTCATTCAACAAGTTTTTTAGCCATATACTTCCCTTTACAGCATCTGTAGCTGCAATATATTCAGCCTCTGATGACTATCTTTTGCAGGTGAGACTTCCAACTTATGCATGTATCATTTAAAGTAAAAACATATGTAGATATAAATTTTCTATTATCACAATTACTAGCAAAATCTGAATCAACAAAACATTTTAGTCTAATTCCAATTTTACTCCTATTAAACATTAGTCATATGTTAGGAGTTCATTTTAAGTATCTTAAAAACCATTTCATGGCTTCCCAATGACATTCACCAGGATTACTTATATATCTACTTAAAACCCTTATAGCAAAAGAAAGATCAAGTTTGGTACAGACCATTATATACATAACAGAACCAACAATATTTGCATAAGGAACTTTTTTTCATCCTATTCCTTTCTATTTCAGTTTTAGGATATTGTTCTACAAAAAATTTAAAGTGACTACAAAGAGGTAAAGTTACTTTTTTAGCCTTACCAAAAGAAAATCTACATAATATTTTTGAAATATAAGACTGTTGAGTAAGAAACAAATTAAAATCACTTCTATTTATTCCAATTTCCATTCCAAGAATACTTTTTGCTTGGCCTAAATCTTTCATTTCAAGTTCGTGTTTTAACTTTTGCTTAATATAGTTAATCTCAATTATATCGCATCTGGAAAGTAATATATCATCAACATATAGCAACAGATAATAAGAATCGGGACCTCCATTTTTTTTAAAATAAAAACATGGATCATATTCACTTCTATTTCTTTGCTTGATATTATTAATTTCAGTTACATCACAGCCAACAAGTAACAAATCATCAACATAAAGTAAGAGATAATAAGAATTTGGACCTCCTTTACCTTTGTAGTAAAAACATGGATCATATTCACTTCTATTGAAATCAAGTCCTTTTATGAAAGTATAAAATCGGCTGTACCATTGCCTGAGGGCTTGTTTCAAGGCATAATGTGATTTTTGTAAAAGACACACACAGTTTTCTTTTCCTTTTTGTTCAAAACCTTTTGGTCGAGTCACATAATTTTTTTTTCGTTTGTGTAATGGAAGTATTTTTGTCCCCATATCTGCTGGATTACACTTAGTCGAAGCATTTTCAATTTTCATAATCTCATTTTCTATAATATCTTTTACAAAATGAAATTTAACATCTATGTGTTGTCCTATCATGGAAAATAGGATTTCTACTAAAATGTATAGCAAAATGGCTGTTAGATTATAAAACAACATTATTACCAGAAAAGCCAATCTCATTCAACAAGTTTTTTAGTATATACTTTCATTTATAGCATCTGTACTGCAATATATTCTGCCTCCGTTGATGACAGAGATACTATCTTTTGCAGGTGAGACTTCCAACTTATGCATGTTTCATTTAAAGTAAAAACATATACAGATATAAATTTTTTATTATCACAATTACCAGCAAAATCTGAATCAACAAAAATGTTTAGTCTAATTCCAGTTTTACTCCTATTAAACATTAGTCATATGTTAGAAGTTCCTTTTAAGTATCTTAACAACCATTTCATGGCTTCCTAATGTCATTCACCAAGATTACTTATATATCTACTTAAAACACTTATAGCAAAAACAAGATCAGGTTTGTACCAAACCATTATATACATAACTTAGCCAACAACATTTGCATAAGAAACTTTTTTCATTTTATTCCTTTCTATTTCAGTTTTAGGACATTGTTCTACAAAAAAATTTAAAGTGACTGTCAAGAGGTAAAGTTACTTTTTTAGCCTTATCCATAGAAAACCTACACAATATTTTGAAATGTAAGACTACTGAGTAAGAAATAGATTAAAATCACTTCTATTTCTTCTAATTTCCATTCCAAGAATCTTTTTTGCAGGCATAAATCTTTCATTTCAAATTCATGTTTCTACTTTTGCTTAATATGGTTAATCTCAGTTATATCACATCCAGAAAGTAATATATTATCAACATATAACAAAAGATAATAAGAATCAGAACCTCCATTTCCTTTAAAATAAAAACATGAATCATGTTCACTTCTATTGAAATCAAGTCCCTTTATGAAAGTATCATATTCGATGTACCGTTGCCTTGAGGCTTGTTTCAAGCCTTAATGTGATTTTTGTAAAAGACACATACAATTTTCTTTTTCTTTTTGTTCAAAACCTTTTTCTCATCCAAATTTCCATGTAAGAACACAGTTTTAACACTTAATTGTTCTAATTCAAAATCAAATTGAGAATCAAGAGAAAGTAAAACTCTTATAGAGGTATATTTGACTATAGAAGAGAAAATTTCATTGTAGTCAATTCCCTCTCTTTAGTTAAAGCCCTTAGCACCTAATCTGACATTGAACCTTATAAGTTGTCATCCTTATAGCTACCTCTCTCTCACCCCGTCTAGTAGGTTGAGCTTTGCGCTGGTGGTCGAGACATCCAACTGCTTGGCTTTCATCCTACCGGTATCGTTTAAGACTTCTACTGGGACAACGGCTTCCATCCTGAAGGATAAATTGAAAGGTGTTTCTCTTGTGGTTTCTCGTGGGGTCGTATGATACGTCCACAGAACATTAGGTAACTCGTCTGCTCAAAGTCTTTTTTCCTTTTCCAATCTTGTTTTGAGATCCCACAAGATCACTCGATTTGTTACCTATGCCTGACCATTAGACTAAGGGTGAGCTACGGAAGTGAGTTTGTGATCTATGTGATAACTGGAGCAAAAAGCCTTGAAGCCATGGTTGTCAAACTGTTTTCCATTGTCGGTGATGAGGGCTCTCTATATGCCAAATCTACATATAATGTTCTTCCAAATGAAGCTCTGTACTTTTGTTGTTGTAATAGTAGCCAAAGGCTCTGCTTCAACCCATTATGTAAAATAGTTGATAGCTACAGCAAGAACTTTCTTTGTCCCTTGGCTGGCAAAGGCCCTAGAATATCCATCCCATACTCAAAAAATGGCCTTACTCCAAAAATGACTGACTGTTGCTCGACAGGAACATGAATCAAATTTTCATGACGTTAACATGCATTGCACTTTCTCACAAATTCTTTAGCGTCCACCTTTATTGTGGACCAATAATATCCCTATCGCAGAGCTTTGAAGGCAAGGGTGGTTGCCCCTTGATGATTGCCATAAATCCCAAAGTGTATTTCTAGCAACACCTCATGAGCTTTAGTCGGGGGCAAACATTTTAGGTATGGCATGGTAAGTCCTCGCTTGTATAACGTCGATCAATTATTGTGAATGAGGCTGCCTGAATTTTCAACCTTGTAGCCTCAGATGCATCATCTAGCAATTTTTTTTCGCCAGGTAGTCTACCAACGGATATAACCAACTTTTTTCATGTTCTGTACCCTCTATGTTAGCTATGAGCAAAAGGTTCGGATATCGTAGGACTTGCACACTTGCTGTGCTGGGTAGATTCTTAGGATTTGTTGATGCTAGCTTGGACATGGCATCCGCCTGCTCGTTGTCTCTGTCCTGAAGCTTCTAAACCCCCTTTGCAAGTCCCTGACTTTCATTAAATAGGATGCCATCCTTCCATCTTTTACATTGAATTCACTTGTCACCTGTCCTACAATCAACTGAGAGTCAGTGTAAATTTCGACCGACGTTACCCCAAGTCTGGCTGCCAAACTTAGGCATGTGATAACTGCCTCATATTCAGCGTCATTATTCATTGTCGGGAATTCAAAGCGCAATGAATACTCCAACTCTTCAAATTCCGGACCTATCATAATCATGCCTGCTACGGACCCCTCGGCATGCAAAGATCCATCCATGAAACCTCATCCGTTTGCCGAGGGCAGTGAGGCGAAGGTGTAAGCTACAAGCTTCGCGATAAAATCTGACAGTGCTTGCGCCTTGATGGCCGTTCTTAGCCTAAACTTAATGTCAAATTCGCTCAACTCAATTGCCCACTTTAACATCTTACCCGACGTCTCAGGTGGATGCAAAATTTGCTTGACGGCTGATCGGTCATGACCTGTACGGTATGTTAAACCCCCTTTGCAAGTCCCTGACTTTCATTAAATAGGATGCCATCCTTCCATCTTTTACATTGAATTCACTTGTCACCTGTCCTACAATCAACTGAGAGTCAGTGTAAATTTCGACCGACGTTACCCCAAGTCTGACTGCCAAACTTAGGCATGTGATAACTGCCTCATATTCAGCGTCATTATTCATTGTCGGGAATTCAAAGCGCAATGAATACTCCAACTCTTCAAATTCCAGACCTATCATAATCATGCCTGCTACGGACCCCTCGGCATGCAAAGATCCATCCACGAAACCTCATCCGTTTGCCGAGGGCAGTAAGGCGAAGGTGTAAGCTACAAGCTTTGCGATAAAATCTGACAGTGCTTGCGCCTTGATGGTCGTTCTTAGCCTAAACTTAATGTCAAATTCGCTCAACTCAATTGCCCACTTTAACATCTTACCCGACGTCTCAGGTGGATGCAAAATTTGCTTGACGGCTGATCGGTCATGACCTGTACGGTATGAGACTTAAAGTACGACCTTAGTTTTCTGACTGCTATAATCAATGCAAATACCAACTGCTCTATGAGGCTATAGCGAGTTTCTGCACCCCTCAACACTTGGGTAACGTAATAAATAGGCTTCTACACTTTTGAAAATTCTTTCACCAGTACTGCACTAACCGCATGTTTTGATACCGCTAAGTATAAACTCAGCACATCCCCTGCACATAGTCTAGTCAAGATCAGTGGCTGCTGCAATGACTGTTTCAAGGATTCAAGTGACTCCTTACACTCCTTGGTCCATTCAAAGTTGGTAGAGCCCACAATGGCCTTGAAGAAGTGGTATCACTTAATGCTGCCCGACTCATGAAACAATTCAATGCCGCTACCCGACCCGTCAGCCTATTTATGTCCTTCCAATTTTCAGGGCTCTTCATCTATAGAATGGCTTAAATTTTGTCCGAATTTGCTTCGATGCCTCTGTGTGATCATAAAGCCCAAGAACTTACCGTCCGCTGTTCCAAAAACACACTTATCCGGATTGAGCTTCAGTCTGTTTTGTCGGGCAATGTTGAACACTTTTTGTAAGTCTCTAACATGGTCGTTGGCCTTCATACTCTTGACGACCATGTCGTCTACATACGCTTCTATGACACTCCCTAGTAGGTCTCTGAAGACCTTATTCACCATTCTCTGATAAGTTGCTCCGGCGTTTTTCAGACTGAACGACATGGCCGTATAACAGTACGTCCCAGCATCAATTACAAATGTGTTTTCTCCTAGTCCGACTCTGCCATGGAGATCTGATGATACCCAGAAAATGCATCTAGAAAACTTAGTCGTCCATGACCTAATGTGGCATCCATCAGGTGATCTATTCTGGGTAGAGGGTACTAGTCTTTCAGGCACACCTTGTTAAGTCCGGTGTAGTCTACACACATACGCCATTTTCAATTTGGTTTCTTCACAAGGACGAAATTTGCTAACAACTCGAAATATTGTACCTCCCAAATGAACCCTGATTGGAGTAACTTATCAACCTCGACCTTCGCTACCGCCTGCCGCTCCAGGGCAAGATTTCTTTTCTTCTGTTTTATCGACCTAGCACCGGTAAGACACCAAGGCGACGTTATGAAACAGATGTATCAATCCCTTGTATATCACTCGGGCACCATGTAAAAAACATCCAAATTGCTAAACAGACACTTCACCAATTCTTCTTTTCGTCTTGCCCCAAGTCTACCCTCACACTAAATTCACACCCTCCCACCACTAAATTTTTTTCCGTAGTATCGAGGGGCTCAATTCGCCCCTTTGGAGGCTCAAAATCCAGCATCATCACTAGAGGTGATCCCTACGTCCGTATACTATCAACGTAACACTTCCTCAAGGATTGTTGATCACCCCTCACACACCCCATACCTCGACTGGTTGACAATTTCATCACTTGGTGGTAAGTGGAGGGAATAACCCCAGCTGCATTTAGCAGGGGTCGACCGTAGATTGCATTATACGCCATAGGGGTCTTAACAACCAAAAATTTGTTAAGATAACCACACTTGCAGGATAGGTACCCAATGTCACGGATAGCTCTACGACCCTCCTGGTATCACAGTAGCCCCTCCAAATCCTAAAAGGGAGGGAAGTTAGACACTACATTCAAACTTTCCAAAGAAATTTTCAATCCTACAAATGCTTTCCATGTGAGAACGTTCGCTGCACTACCTCCATCGACCAATACCCTTTTGACATCGTAGTCAGCTCTGTCGTCAACTATCACCAAGGCATCATCATGGGGGGTTACCACGCCTATTAAATCTTCTTCACCAAAAGTGATGCTTTGATCGAACCTAGCCTTTTTCTAAATAGAACAGACCCCAACTGTGCGTGCATTGCTCTTTCTAGCCAAGTTCAAGTCTCCCCCGCTGCGATCCCTCCAACAATCACATTTATAACACCGGCCCTAGGCGGTGGTCGATCTTCAGCCTTTTGCTTACCTCAATCATTCCTTGCATACTTAGTAAAAAAATCTCACTTCAAGAGACGCTCGATCTCTTCCTTCAGATGGATACACTCTTCTGTTTCGTGTCCGTGGCCTTTATGAAAATGGTAATACTTGCTCTTATCCCTCTTGTTGGATGATGCTACCATCGATCTCAGCCATTCGAGCTCTTTCATATCTCGAATCTCCAGCAGTATCTTGTCTCATAGAGTATTTAAAGGGTTGAAGGCTTTGGCTTCCTCCCGCTTCGGCCTAACGGCCCGATCCTGAGTTATCCCTTACTTATGCGCTCATTCCTCGGCTTGTCTTTATCAACAGGTTTTCGCACATCACCTGACTTTCGCTTGTGACTGATCGACTCCCATCCCTCTCTAAGATTTTTCGTCGCCTTCTCTGCTTCCTCTGCATCAACATACTTGTCACCCTTCTTTAATAGATCATGCATTGACTCTGGAGGGTTTTTGGAGAGTGACATTTTGAATGCCCGGTTCCGTTAAGATTTTTCGTGACCTTCTCTGCGTCAACGTACTTGTCACCCTTTTTCAACACGTCATGCATCGACTCGAAGGATTTATGGAAAATGACATCTTGAAGGCCCGATTCCGCGTCCCATTCATTAACGGTGTTACCACTGCAAACATTTGAAGGTCGCTTATACCAAGTGTCACTCGGCTGAACCTAGCCAAATACTCCTGCAAAGACTTATCTCTCTTGTACAACCTGCACCAACCTAATGGTCGTCTTTCGTTTCATTTTGCTATTCATGAAGTATGCTACGAAACTCCTAGAAAGCTCGTCAAAAGTCTTTTTAGACCTGGAAGCCAGTGTAGCCACCTAGTCTCTAGCCTCCTTCCTGAGCGTCGAGGGAAATGATCGATACATTGTTGTGTCTGGGGCTGCATAGAGCGTCATTAAATCAACGAAGGTCCACAAGTGGTCTAGCGGATCCGTGACTCCATCATATGCTTCTATCATTAGCTGTTAGAAGCCTTTCGGTAAAGGAACGGCCATGATTTCGGGAGCAAAAGGATCTTCCTTCAGAACCATTTGCCTACGCCTGTCCTTTCTCTTAGTTAATGCATCATCTATCTTCTGGGTCATCATCTCCTCTATCTTCATTTCTAAGTCTATCACGGGTTAGGGGACATATGGAACCACAAACCTTGAGGCCCTCCATGTCTCTTGTTGTTGGCTGAATAACAGATGGGGTAATCGTTTGCGCCACCTAAGGTGGTTGCTCATGTACTGCCTCCGACGAATTCTGTGGTGTGGATGAGATTTTCTGTGTTTGACTCTACAAGAGGGTCATCATGGCTGCCAACTATGT
Source organism: Fraxinus floribunda (assembly GCA_903798395.1). Taxonomy (NCBI): domain Eukaryota; kingdom Viridiplantae; phylum Streptophyta; class Magnoliopsida; order Lamiales; family Oleaceae; genus Fraxinus; species Fraxinus floribunda. Next base: position 3,349 of record CAIGRS010054032.1, on the reverse strand, counting down.
TTCCAAGGCATAAAATTGGCTCTGCGTTATATACTGCGATTACGGGGCAGGTCATGACCCCTTGTGACATGCTCCAACTCCATCTCTGCCGTATTTTCGACCATGTGCGTTTCACTCTTAATCTATCTCCTTGACATAGATTTTTCATTCGGTGGTTTCCCACAGACTGCGCCAATGAAATCGTAGCGAGATTGTCCTCTGTGTTTACCTTGACGTGTACGGTGTTCCGATTACTCCAATCAGCTATTGCTACCTGATAAATGAGTTCGATGCTTTCTCCCCAGTTGTACCTCCAGCGTGAAAATTAGTAATCGATTTTTAGGAAGTATAAAGAGAGAATAATGGAATTCAAAAATAGTTCAATTTTTCCAGAGTCCATACCTTTCTCACCGTAGAGGTACTTATATGCAACTGATGCCACGCACTCGTTCAGTCGCTAATGGTGCCACGTGTCCCACATAAATCTTCCCACTTCCCCCACATTCTAAATGGGTGACCCTCCACTCCTCAAGCAGTTGGTCATCCCCATGTTTGCTGTTGGACGGTTCCCGTACATATCATTATCATTTGTATGGTTAAGTATAGCGTTGATCTCATGCGGTAGGCATGGGGGTCGACGGCTTCACGCGGTAGACATGGGGGTCGACAGCCTTATGTGGTAGACGTGAAGTGCATTTCAAATAGTTCTTACCTCAATTGCCACCGTGAATATTTTAAGTGTACTTGAGATTATTATCATATGAACAAAGACAGTGTGCCTTACTCTTAAACACAATCATGATCGTGATCATCTTCATCAATATTCAGTTCCAAAAACCAAAAATCCGCTTCGAAATCTTGGATGTTAATTTCATCTACAAAAAACCAATTAAACACCAACACAGATTCAATATTTGAACATCATACAATCTTGATTCGATGTATAAAGTCTAGTGAAAAGATTGGCAGTATTGAAAATTGACAACACAATCATTGGCTTAACTAAGTCTGTTATAGAGGTGTTAAGGATTATCATAAACATCGTCAGATTCTAAAGTATCAAGTCCCTCCTCCAGCATCATCTCCTTGTAACGGCATTCAATGCTGTAAAATGCTTTCTCGCCTCTAAAGAAAGATCAAACAAATGTGTAAATAAAGTATGTAATATAAATAAACAATTAAATGCATCGTAAAGTTAAAAGAAAAATACAAAGCCAGGAGATCTCAATTAGTAATTGACGTGAATCGATCTAAGCTAACCTGTACATGTAAATGTCTTCCCCTTGTCCAAGATTCATCTTGCAACTATAGCAAAAGCTGAGGAAATTCTCAAAGGGATAACTCATTGATCGATTTGAGAAAAATCCAGTTTCTTTTCTCGATTCGAATAACTTTACGATTCCACAGCAGCTCTCAACAATGCAATCGTCGAAAATATGAGTAGTCCTTGGGTTAGGGCCGTAAGATATCACACATGTATAGTCCTTCGAAAGCTCAATTTCACTAGCAGAAAGGCTACTAAAAACACCAGAATTCAAAGAACCAAATGGGGATTTCTTCACAGGAGATGGTGATAAGCCAGATGAAAACGAACCTACTTGAGAATTCCTAGTCTTGATGCCAAAATCACCTGGGGATCTTGGCGAATCAACTGGGGAAAAAACAGAGGGAGGCAGGGGAGGGACTTGAATCTTCAACTGTGAACCAAAAAGAACCATTCTGCTTTCGTGGTTCGATAAATTCGAATTCGATTTCTCATCATTGAGAGCATCAATTAGGCCAAGACCAACCCCTCTTGAATCCAGTTTCTCCCAATTATGGCCCATATTTTCAATTTTAGCAGTTTTGGGAGTGTTCAAATTAGACCCGAAGGATTTTTCACAGCAAGAAATGGGTTGTTATCAAGAATTGAATTTGGACTAAGCATAGATTCAGAATCAGCAAAAATCCCCTTTGAGACAAAACCATTGAACAACCTAGGAGAAATAAAAAATGAGGAACTGCCCTGTCTACAATTTTTCTTAGGAGATTGTAAAGAGCCATAATCTGCCATCTCAGCTTTGAATTCTTCTACTTCCTTTTTCCTCAATAATCTCTCTAAATGTAAAAATAAAACACTTTTAACTTTCCACTTTATACATAAAAAGAATTCCTTAAACACACACAGGATATATAGAGAGAGTACACACCTGAAATTGTCTAACGGAGAACCGCCTGCAACTCCCAGTTTCAAGGTCTAAAACTCCAAGAAAAACATGAATTACTTGGTGAAATATCAGTAATTAATTGATCCAAGGCTCTAATTCTAAGAAAGATTCAATCTTTGACTGTATAATAACACTGATAAGTACTCAAATAACTTGTAATTGCAGTCTGCAGAGAAATTAAGATGCCAAGAAAGGAAAAAAGGATTTCACTTTCTTCCTCGATTTTCTCGCAATTATTCTCTAATTTTTAGAGCAAGAATCCCTTATTATCTCAGAACCGACAAGCAAGCCCATCAATAGTCTTAATCAGTGATAGACATTAATACATACAAACAAGGAAGATTACACAAAGCTTATAATTTTTTTTTCTTTTTTCCCCTCTTTTTGTCTGTTTCCTTCTTGCTATTATTTCAGCACAGACGTACTATTTTTCATCATAAAAAAAGATTCAATGCTTCACATGCAGACAAGGTCCACAAATCAAAAGTACCTGAAAAAATAAAAATAAGAAAAAAAACAATAGACTGTTTTCTTGCTTTCATTTTCTCTATTCTTTAGTGGGTGTTCTTTTCTTGGCTTCCCACTACACAAAACAGATTTATTTTTCTTTCTGTTTCAGTCACTTTGAGCTCTGTCAAATGGAGATACAGAACAATGTTGTGAAAAAAATGAACAGTGTGTTGCGTATTTCATAGAAAGTTGGGGATGTTAGCACACGAATTCAGTAGTTCGGATAAATTTGAATCCAGCAATTTTCACATTACTTGTTGTTGACTCAGGAAACTGCCCAGTTCTTGATTTCGCGCACACGGCCTGCAGTCTGCAGTCTCTCTCTCTCACACACACACATAGTGTACGTGAGAGTGAACCCACGCCCACTACCTATAGTCAATAGGCTGACGCAATACAGTGTGCTTGATTTGTTGACACCCGGGGGCCACCAAGCCACAGCCACAGTGATTAACCATGGTTAGCTTTACAGTAATATTTAATTAATTAGGGTTAAGCGAAGTTGTCAGCTTAGCTCTTCTGAACTATTTTACTCATTCATATCTTTCTATATATAAAAAGTGTCTATCTTACGGAATTTCTTGGTTTAACGAAAAAAACTAACGGAATTTTTTATTTTAACGGAAAATCTTTTTTTACCACCCCTTACTTTC
>CAIGRS010054008.1:0-10966 GCA_903798395.1 Fraxinus floribunda | reverse complement strand
ATCCAAATACCAAATCACATGAAATTTTGATCAAACCACAAAACATTCATCTATATTATGATCCCTAAAGTAATGAATCTTGTAGAATTTTGCATTTTGACTCTTAAGGGAATGATGTTCTACTCCTTTGACCAATCCAGGGGTTGCAGATTTTTTATGTATCCTATCCCTACATTCCACAAAATATGAGAAATGTTATTTTGATCATTTAAAAGAAAATGAGAAGGTTTTGTTTGAATTTGCTCTACCTTCTTTTGATTAGCAATAGCATCCTTTGTTCAAATCTTGTTTCAAATGAAGTTCACCAACTGATGATAGGAGGTTCGAGTTTGATTGTGAACATCCGACCAGAAGGGAGTTTCCATCAACAAACCATTCCATAAGGCCTCTCTGGCCTTTTCATATGATATAATCTCACAAACTATTATTTCATCACTAAATCATACAAAAGAGTATTAAGAGACTCGCATTCATTGTGTCATGTGTTATTCAATTGCGTGGCAGGAGCTTGCCCCATTTTGCTCCCAAAAAATACTCATAAGAATGTTTGCTTTAGTTGCAGCCAGCTTCTTATTGATCCCAATGGCAATTTGCTATACCATAGCTCATTTCCTGTTGTAATTCGCTATTATAGGATGAACAAAATTTTCTTGGATTGGCACTTCCTTGATCTCTCTCGAAAATGATATGCATTCATCATCATCATCAACAACAACTATTTCATATGATCTAGCTATATGATCTTCATACTCCTTCATTGGAAGAGTATCATATAAAGTATCGTCATAGTTTTTGGTTCTCCGATCTTCCTAATGGTAATATTGAGTTTATCTCCTATTGTGAAAGCTTAATCAATCCATAGACCTTCCTATTGTAGATTTATCCTCATATCATTCTTTCCTCTTCCTTTTTATCATATTCTCATTGGTTCTCGAAGCCTGTTGACTGTTGATCTTCTCTCAGAAGGAGCTTGGAGCATATTTTTCTTCGTTTCTACAGGAATCGGCTTGCCAATTTCTTCTTGGATTTTCAACTTTTGTGTGCAAAAACACATCTTCCACGATTAACATCGTTAGGCTTTTAACCATTTCCTAAATTTTTCTGGCAATAGATGCCTTTTTTTTCTCAAGTGATGACGTTAGGTAGGAGAAATGTTAATTTTTGGTCTTGCCGATGTCTTCTCTTGTTGTCGTTTTGGATTAACATCATTATCCAAAGGTACTATATCATTTGATTTTAACCTTTGGTGATGATTTTTTTCCGAATTTTCTCCCATAGGATTCATTTTTATTAGGTACTAAAGATTTTTTGATTGTAACCAAATTTTGTGGTTTACTATGTTAGAGTTTTCTACAGATGGTGCCAAATTGTTGACGATAGAAATCTAATCAACAAATCCTACTACATAGCTATGATTTGCACTTCCTAAACTTACTAGTTTTGATACTCAAACTTGATCAAGAAGAGAAATAACTATTTGAGAGGGTGATATTTGAATTGCATGCGATTCTCTTCAAATGAGGGGGTATTTATAGATTTCCCTCCCAACCTTTGGGGTAAGTAGGTCATTTAGAGAAAAAAGAAAAATAACAGCTCCTTGTGGGCTAGTTAGTAAAAGATTTGGTTAAAAGTACCATGTTTTACGGGTGTGTTCATAGTCTGTAGCTAGCTTAGATGGAGGAGTTTTTTGCAATATTTTGTGAAAACCTCTTGGGCCTTTATTCACTTCGTTAAGGTTAAAAGAGTGGGTGTTTTGCTTAACTTATTATATGGTTATAAAATCTAAACAAGAAATCTTGAACTTAGATCTATTAAATGTGTATTTCTAGGTTGTGCAAAGGTACAAAGAGTTGTACGCTGTGGATGAAGGAAAAAAAAAGGTTTTAAAGTCATAATCGAGAAGAATGTCATATTTAATAAGAGAGTAGTGTATTGTCTAACAAGATCCTATTCTGAATTTGAAAAAGAAGAAAGATTAAAATAACTCTTACTGAGATAAATACTCAAAATAGTATGAGGTTGATAGAGCACCCTCTATTTAAGGTTCTGCCTCCAAAAGGTGTTAAAGATGATTTTCAAAAATTTATTTCTGAAGATGATCCTCTCAAGATATTCTAGAACCCAATAGGATAATGAAGATTATCAGATATTCTATTAGGTTCAAAAATGATGATTTTGTATCATATTACATGGCTCATGAAATCTTGAGCGATGAGTAACCACTTTGAAACTGTTATGCCTCCTAGATGAGGCTCTAGATCATCACATGTGGCAGCCAGCTGGTAAGTCAACAAGGCTCGTACTCCACATCACCATCCTAACTGGTGGATATGATGACATATATAAAGTAGCCGATGTGAACTTTCATGGAGGTGCTTGAGGAGGCTGACCTTTCATGGGCTAGATAAGATGTTAAGCAGGCTGTAAGATGAAATTCGAGGCAATTAACCTCTTCATTGATGGGAAGCATCTCCTACCTCACATCTTCTAAATGATCTTCCATGATTCATTGATGTAATCTTTCTACAGTAGCCACTTTACCAAGTCAACTACTTATATATCGGGTATAAGGCCTAATGGTCTGAAAATATTAAATGTACCTAAGCTTAAGATTGATAAAATGACACCTATGACAAGGTGCCTTGGTACATAGGACAAAAAAAAGGAAAGAAAGGGCTGTGATTGCTCTCTCTCTTTTGCATAGCAGGCCCCTAGTGGGAAGCTAGCACAACGGGCTACTAGCTCAATAGTAGAACGTACCCCAGGTAATTACATCGTTGTGCTTTGGCTATGAAGGCTCTCAGGTACATAGATAGTTCAATGTTCTCATCGATACCTGACTTTGAGAAGTAGATCATCCAATGTACACTAGCATGGCGTAAACCACTACCTATGAGTTGCTAGCTTGTTTTTCAATAGGCACATGGCTAGAGACATGGCTCTCTCCTCTATCCCCAAAAAGCCTATTTAACAACCCAAATATTTATCTTATCATTTTTTCATTAGCATTTCCAAATTCCTTATCTTTCTCATTTACTCTATAAACGTATTTGAGGGTAAATGATTTTCTCTTCTCACATGTAATATATTAGAGTCCACACGTCTTTTCGTCCAATGATTATCGTTCTACATCTTCTACTATAAAACCCACACGTAGTGTCATTTGTAGATAATGCAAGTTCATGCTCTCAAGCTATACTTTTGCTCTCTCATTACTATTCTATATTCCTAGATTCGAATCCCTTTCTACTTAATGGCTCACGTATTAAGTATGTCATGTACCCGAATGAATACTTAAATATAGATTGAATTGACTGTCATATTGCTCGAGGCCTCCTTTTCCATAGCTGGAGATTGGCCGCGTGATCTGAGGGTTTGTCCAAGTGTAGTATAGGGCACTAGAAACCCCGAGCTTACTTTGGGGTTGGAAAGAATGTTTCTTTTTTTTTTTATCAAACCTCAAGACCTCGACCGCCCCTTTAGCCCGATGTGGGAAATCCTAGAAAAGATAGATTTAATGAGGGTCAGATAGGTTGAAACTGGTAAACTATGAACCTATTGCATCAAATATTGATTATCTACACAAGGATGACACCCTCGGCCTTCCAAATGAGAGGAATCGAAGGTACGATCTTTATCTTCTTTCGTCATTTGTTGTTTTTCGTCGAGCTTAAGCTCGAGTTAATACCTTGTTTTATTTTGTAGAATCAGAGATGTCTTTCGATCCATCAAAACTCCTCACGAATGTTCACCACAAAGCCAAGGGCTAGAAGCCTAAAACGCCTTTCCCCATTGAAGGAGAAGAAGCGAGGTCGGGCAGTCATCAAGAACAAGAAACCTATTCCTTCCACCTCAGCTATCTCCTCGAGTCCATATTCAAGCTTGTACTCCCTAGGGTGAACTTGAAATCATCGACTTGGATGATGACATTATACTCCCGGCCTCTATGGATGAATACGTACAATACTCGTTGGTCTCGAGCATTGCAAACAAATATGTTGAGGAGGTCGATTCCAATGAAGGGTCAAGACCTCGAGCTATTGACTCTAAATGTATGATCTTTCTCTCTCTCTTTCCATCTCTCTCTCTTTACTTTTTGGCTTAATCTAATATTCTTTTTTTCTCAGACTATGCTCAAGGCTTAGCCTAAAAAGGGGTCAATACCTCGAGCAAAATGGGTAAGCTCGAGGAAGAAGTCGAGCAATGCAAGAGACTTATTCATGAGTTTGAAGTGTAGAGGGACACATCAAAGATTGAGACCAGAAAAGCCCGAGACCAAGTGGGCGCCACCAAGGACGAGGTCGAGGAGGTAAGGGCCGAGCTTTTACGAGCAAAGAAAGGCTTTCAGGATGAGCCGTCCAAAGCTCAAGGTCAAGCGATTGATGACTTCAAGAAGTCAGAAGAGTTTGGGATGTTTTTGGGTTAGTACGGTTTATGTTCTTATCATTATGGCCTGAGGCTTGTCGCTCGTTCTTACGGACTAAACTGTCTGAGGACTTAGAGCCCGTCATTGAGGACTTGAGGTTAGTAAATGAGCTTGCAAATGAGCTCAAGCTTGAGCTTTTTACTTCTGAAGCTGGGGGCAAAGATGGGGACGTGGTTGGGATCCCTAACTAGGACGCTTTTGCCGATGCAACGGATCTAGACTAGGTCCCACTCCCCAACTTTTGTTTTATATGTTTTTGAAAATGTGAAAAGTACATTGCCTGATCTGGGTTTATTTTTGGATTTCAATGTTAACTCGATATTTTATCTTGCATTTTGTTGTGAATTATGTTCATTCTTTTAAAACATATCGAACTCAAGGTCGAGCTCCTAACTTGGACAATCAAAGCTCAAGCCTATGAAATATTTTATACGTTGAGCTGGACGCGTGTTACTTTGCCAGTATTTTGGATAATAAGCTCAAGCCTTCGTTCAATTTGCAATCTGTATATAGCTCGAGCATTTTACTTGACTGGTTTTTTGGTCAACAAGCTCGAGTTCTTTGTTCAATTTGTAGCTTGAGCATTTTACTTGACCAGTTTTTTGGCCAACCAGCTTGAGGTCTTCGCTAAATATGTAGCTCTAACATTTTTTCTGACCAGTTTTTGGTCAATGAGCTTGAGTTCTTATTCGATATATAGCTCGAGCATTTTACTTGACCAGTTTTTTGGCCAACAAGCTCGAGTTCTTTGTTCAATTTGTAGCTTGAGTGTTTTACTTGACCCATTGTTTGGCCAACAAGCTTCAGATCTTTGTTCAATGTGTAGCTCGATCATTTTTCTTGACAATTTTTGGCCAACAAGATCGAGTTCTTGTTGAATGTGTAGCTCGAGCATTTTTCACGAGCTATGATATTTTTAAGCTCCTACAGGTGGAGTTCGAGCGTGCTACTTGATCATTATTCTGGAAAGTAGCTTAGACTTCTTATTTTTAGTTTGTGTAAATCTCGAGGTTGTTTGCAGATGGTGAGTACCAGCCCGATCTCGAACTCAACACAATTTGATGCTGAGGAATATTAAGGTCGGGTCATAAGGACCTCGAACATCAACGTGTATAGGCATGTCCTTATGCTATGTAGGTTTATTACCTGCATACGCAGAGCACAACCTTATACTAATTAGACGTAATACCTGCATGCTAGGAGCACGACCTTACGCTAATTTGATATGAACGCTAAATAGAGTTGTTCGAGGTAAGTTTTTAATATCTTATAAAATAATGTAAAGGTACATGGGAGCGTATGTCTTGAAATGAAAACAACCTAGGGGCGTGTAAGCCTAAGCTAAAAACTACCAATCGAATTTAAACCTCACATAATGCAAATTGAAAAAAGAAAAGAAAAGAAAAAACTAAGTAACCTAGATACCTAGGGACGTAGTCCACAATTCGAAATAAATTTTGAGGTTGTCGACGTTCCAAGGTTTTGGGAGAGGTCTTCTTGAGGTGTTTTTCAGTCTACATGCTCTATATTTTACTCTCCATATGGCCTCAAAAGGTCATTCCTAGATTGGCCTAAGTTTTCTTAGAGGATGACCTACAGCTTCTGCCCTTCTTAGGACCAAATCTCTAACTCTGAAACTTATTGATTTGACCTTCTTGTTGAAGTATCTTCTTGAGCTCATTTATTTCCCTTCGATGGGGTAGAGATTTTGGGCGTTAGGCCTTTTGCCTTGTGATGCACGTTTGCGAGGGAGCTTGGATGGATCGAAAGACATTTCCAAATCTGCAAAAATTAATACGGCATTAGCTTGATCTTCAGTTTGGGAAATATAACAAAATAAAAAGAGTTAAGTCTCGTACCCTCAATTTCTCTCACATTGGCAACATCGAGGGTATCATCATCGAGTAAATAATCAATTCTAGCAGCAAGAGGGTCGTAATTCACTATCCTCAGCCTATTCCTCTCTAAAGCCTTGAAGTATGCCCGATGCTCATTAAACCTATCCTTGTCAGGGATCTCCCACCTAAATGGGTCGTCGAGGTCTAGGGTTTACAAAAAAGAAATGATCCTTCCAACTCCGGAGAGAGCTTGGTGTTTTTGGTGTCCTAAACCCCCCTTGGTGGATAAATACACAAAATAGTTGTACCTCGACGAGAACTTCAAATCAAAAACCATCATCAAGAGGTCGATCCTTGGATCCATCTCGAGGCATCTATATAAAATAAAGAAATAAACCAAGAGCCTCCACTCGTTAGGGGCTAATTGGCCTGGGCAAATAAAAAAAGAGGTCAGGAAGTGGATAAAGAAAGGGTGGAGAGGCCACCTAAGCCCGCCTTGAGGGCATCCCTAAAGAAATTCATCTTCCCTTCTCGAACATCTAGTACTGTATCATTGGGGTTGGGCATCCTAACGTCACAAAAGGGCATAACCCCGAACTCCCTAGCAATTTTTATAATCATATGTTCTTTGTACTTGGTCGCTCCCCTAGGGTAAGTTAAAGTTGTCTCGATCTCAGGGTGCGAGGTGATAGGTACGGCCATAGGGATAATGGACGCACATTCATCCTCCATGCTTCTAGTGGTCGAGCTCCTAGAAGACTGACTACTGCTATTATTTGACCCCTCCCTACTACTACTTGACATTATACTACTTAAAATAAACAACTTAAAAGCTTGAACACTTACCTCTTAGACGTTCTCACCCACAAAAAACCCTCTAAGACCCGACCTCGAACTACTTTTTCTAAGAGTTGAGAGTGAAAAAATAAAAAATGAGGAGTGAAAAGAGGGGTATTTATAGGGGTCAGAAGAAGGTCAAGGGACGTGCCATCCTGACCCTTAGATCATGCCACATGCCTGCCATCCAAGGTCAATTTTTTTCTGCCCTACACATGTCAAACACCTAGCTATCACCTACGGTCAACCAATTAAGTTCGATCTCAGGCTGTGGCACATCATTACATCTCATCTCGTAGGTCGAGCACTTAACTTTTAGCTGCAACCTAGATGCATAGGGGCTTGTGATGCATAATAATATTATAAACCCAAGCTCGAGCACATTGCCGAAACTTCTTCCCATCCCAATTATACTAGTTCCAAGCTCGAGCTTAGGGTTGAGGATGGGGTTATCATTGAGGTTGGGCTTATAGCACTTTTGTCTGGTCTCCTTGACCTTATCTCACGTCTTCTAGGAATACTAATGATATTTTGACCACAACTTCCCACTTTTCCTATCTAAATACAAACTGCCAACCGATTACAAATTTGACTCTAGCTCAAACTGTGCACTTCTAACATAACACAAACACCTCGTATGACAAGGATAAGGACTGCATGAAGTTGGATCCTTTTAGGACTCCAACTTCAACGTCTATAAATACATGACCCAACCTCATTATTTAGGTACATTATACATAATATTCTAGAATACATCTTTTCGCACAATTTCTCTCTCTGACTTAAGCATCGGAGGGGCGATGATGACACACCTCGGCGCCTTTATTTCAGGTATTGAAGATCAAATCGCGTGGATCTCAACCATCCAATTCAAGCTTGTTAAGGTATAAGTTTTTGGTAGTCTATGAATCAGAGGTTGGACCTAGGCACCATAGTGGATACTTTTCAAAAACATTAAATGCCAACTAGCCTATGATGGATAAATTGATGTCTAAGAAAGGACCTCGACCATCAGGTTAAAGCCACATGTCTTTGCATCCAACGTCAGTATTTCACATCTTCTACTATAAAAACTCTTACTTAGTGCCATTCTAAGCTAATGTAACTTTATACACACAAACTATAAACTTGCTCTCTCTTGTTTCATTAGACATTCTTGATATTCATACTCTTGTGGCTCCCATTCATCGATGTCCCACACCTAATATTTTATCACCGTCGACTAATTTGACCATCGAAGTTCGCGACTGCCTTTTCCCCATCAGAGAAGGACATGGGTGACTAACTATTTTTTCAAGTGTGTAGAAGCATATTTACATTGACATGAGTGGAGTTGGGATCTTTCAGCCATGCTAAAGGTGCAAGATTCTAGGTCAACAGATGGTGCCAATATGTTGACCTTTTTTGTAGAGAAATATTACATCAATCAATTATGGAAGATCGTGTGCAAAAGATCTTTTGGAATAGGTGAGGTGGGAGACACTTCCTATTAGTGAAGAGGCTAAATGCTTCGAATTTCTTTCCTGCAACATGCATAACACCTTGCCTAGGCCATGAAGGGTTAACCCTTTCATGGCACCTCTGTAAAAAGTGATACATCACCTCTACTACCTTATATAGGTATCATCTCGGCTAGATAAGTTGGTAACGTACCTGATTGGTTGTGGTGGTGATTTGGATCATTTGGCCTAGTTCTTGGGTAGAGAGGACGTGGTCAATAGATCACAGCTATTTTCACCATGTACCCTCTTTCTGTACACGTGGACAAACCATTAAAGCACGTGATCAATCTTCGATGGGTGGGAGAGGGAGCCACAAGCAATCTGTAGATCAAGAAGTCTATGTTTGAGTATATATTTTGGTGTGAGATATGTTTGAGAAGTTAACTACTTAAGTAAAAAGGGGTTCAAATTTGAGAGCTATAGAGAGAGTGATGAAAGAGCAAAAGTATATCTCGAGAGCATAAATTTGCGTTACCTTCAAATGACACTAAATATGAGCTTTTATGGTAGCAGATGTGAAGTGATATCTATCAGATGAAACACGTGGCCTCTTCTCAATTGCCTTAGTACTTTGTTATAGGCATCATTATATCAATCCTACGTTCAGGTGCATTTAATGTTTTTGAACGATTAGTCATCTTATGGCCTAGACCCGACATGTAAGTAGTAGACTAAACAAGTTGACTGGATAGAGTGACTATTATAGAGAGGACACATCAACTAATCATAAAAGATCTTGTACAGAATATCATTCGAGGATGTGAGGCGAAAAATGCTTTCCATCAATAAAAGGCTAATTGTCTAGAATTTCCTTTGTACAGTACGCACATCTCACCTAGGGCATGGAGGGTTGGCCTCTTCATAGAACCTCTACGAAAATGATGCATCACCTCAGCTACCTTATATATAACCTTACCTCGGCCAAGTAGAATGATGATGTGAAGTGTAGGCCTGAATGGCTTGCTAACTAGTTGCCACATGGGATGATTTGGAGCCTCATCATAGGAGGCCTAAAAATAGTCCATTAAGTTCATGTGTGGATATTCATATAATGCATACACTTTTCAAAGAAGGGTTGAGTAAATAGTAAAGTTACAGGGTGATTCCATATTAAGGTCATGCATTGGGGTGGTGCATTTTACCTTCATTTGGCATGTTGATTTCCTTTATAGTTTTTATTTAACACAACACAATAGTCCCCCTTATTCTTTATATCTTCTTTACAACTTGGACCTCTGAATGAAACTGGTGTTGTGATCCAACTAGCTGATAGATCTAATGTTTATCCTAAAGGTGTAGTTGAGGATGTTCTTGTGTAAGTTAATGATTTAGTTTTTCCCGTTGATTTCTATGTTCTTGACATGGAAAATAGTGATCGAACTACACCTATCCTGTTAGGGAGACTATTCTTAAAGACATCCAAAACTAAGATAGATGTTCATAGTGGCACACTTACCATGGAATTTGATGGAAAAATTATTAAATTTAATATTTATGATACCATGAAATATCCTGAAGATGATACTCCTATTTATTCTATTGATGTGATAGATTATTTAGCACGGGATGCTTTTGAACTTGATGGAAAAGATGGATTTGAAGTTGCCATTAGTAAGCACAGAGAAAGAGAATGAGGAAGTGACCATGAATACTGTCTTGCAGGAAATCGTTACAGCATTGAATAATTTTCCAAAAGTTACAGAAGTCACGTAACATTTCTTATTTTACATTGCCAATATCTAATGATAGACCTTTACCCTCTGTGTTACAGGCTCATGATGCGGTTCAAATTCAAAGTTTAGTAACTTTCGAGCTGTTTAAGGATCCAATTTATATTGGTTGAAAAAGGAAGCATTGAGTCGAGTTAATGATAATAAACAAAAGCGCTGCTTGAGAGGCAACCCAAGGGGATCGTTCCTTTATCTTTTTATTTTTACATTCATANAACTTTCGAGCTGTTTAAGGATCCAATTTATATTGGTTGAAAAAGGAAGCATTGAGTCGAGTTAATGATAATAAACAAAAGCGCTGCTTGAGAGGCAACCCAAGGGGATCGTTCCTTTATCTTTTTATTTTTACATTCATATTATGGTTATTTTTGTCCTTTTCTTTGCATTTCATCTTACATTGAGGACAGTGTAAGTTTTAAGTGTTGGGGAGGAGATTTAGATTTAGGTTGTGTTTGAGTTGTTTACATATTAATTTGAGTTAAAATTTTGAAAAAAAAAAGAAGAAAAATAAAATTTCGGAAAAAAGCGGTGGTTTTTAAATATTTTTGTTGTGTACTATTTGTTAGATTCAATTAAGCTTTTGAAGAACTCTAACATGATTGAATAAGTAATCTCCCAACTTAGAGTTAATTA
>CAIGRS010053995.1:0-15096 GCA_903798395.1 Fraxinus floribunda | reverse complement strand
CAAAAGCAAATATAGTTAGCCTATACATACAGTCTTTGTTTGATAGAGATTAAAATAAGATTTTTAGTAGATTAAATTTTGATAAAATTTGATAAGCGTGGTTAAAAAGTTTTGGATCTCATAAAATATGCGATTAAAATTAATTGTAAATTTTGACTTAAACTAAAATTTGATTTTGATATTTTACCAAACAAGACTTAGTATTATTATCAAGTCAAAAGTTTGAAAGGAGCAGACTAAGAAATTAAATTATGTGATTTCTTAATCATGTGATTTCTTTTNTGATAAAATTTGATAAGCGTGGTTAAAAAGTTTTGGATCTCATAAAATATGCGATTAAAATTAATTGTAAATTTTGACTTAAACTAAAATTTGATTTTGATATTTTACCAAACAAGACTTAGTATTATTATCAAGTCAAAAGTTTGAAAGGAGCAGACTAAGAAATTAAATTATGTGATTTCTTAATCATGTGATTTCTTTTGTTAATCCTAAACCTTTCCCCTTCATTACATAACATATTTTGTAGTGTCTCTATGCTGTCACCCATATAAGGTCGACAGAATCAATCTCCATTTTATGGTATAATTAGATAAGAATCAATAACGGGTAGAGAATTAAAAACTGTTCGAGACTTGATCAGTTCTCGATTTCAAATGGGTTGTTTGGATGTAAAAAATAAGTTTTATGTGACTTTATCTTTGTAATTTGTACATTCTCGTATTTTTGGTTGCCGATTTGAAGCTTTATCGTGTAATAAAACTTTTGATTTTACTAGTGGTATATCACCATGTACATAAGGGTATACACCCCCCTCACATGAGGACCCTTATGTACATTTTTTGATGTACAGTAGAATTATTCTAAAACTTTATATACTTTTGTGGATGCTCAACATATAATTAGATGTTGAAAGTGGTCAACTAAAATATGGGGTTTTGATCAGAAAAATCTTAATGTTCAAACATTTATTGTTGTAACATGACATTTTCTATGCAAGTCATGATCATTCATGAATGTAATCTGATTTAATATCAAAGTGAAAGTACAACACGATATAACTTAAACATGAGCTTACAACCTATAAATGATTTTTGAATTGGGATTCTACCCGTACAATTACACCGTTCGTCCAAGTAGAGCAAACCTTATTTGCTACACTGAACAAATCCGACCCAAATAAAAAAAAAATGATGAAAGGAACACCAAATGACTAACAAATTCAAAGTTTGCAGGTTCAAAATTGGCCTAAACTTGTTCAAACGGGTTTGGCTCATCTTCAATATTCATAAAACTAATGAATATGATGCGATCCGAAATTGTAGAAAGCATTAATCGAATCGCTTGCATGAAGCCCCCCAACATACCAGAAATACGAGTCGAGCATAAAAAGAGTAGCAAAATTATGGGATAAACGTACCAAAAGAGAAGTTGTGGGAAGATTAATGAGGCCAAGAAACAAAGCATTAGACATGGTGAAGTTTTTTTGACTTGAATAAGTATGTACTTGTTTCTAGTGTTAATCCCAGAATATGTGAGTGGGATTCCAATGAAAATAAAGGACACAAGAAAGAGAAGAAGAGTGAGAAGACAAAATTTCATAGTGGTGATGTTACTAAGTATATCAAAAGGATCCCATTTTGAATGATTCTCTGTAATCATAGATTTGAGAATGTTAGCTAGAATTGGAAAAGCAAAAGTGATATCAATTAGGTATGACATAGTGCTTTGATCTTAAAGACAAGTTTTGAGTTGAGGGTTCGAATGCTGAGGATCGGAGGCGTTATTTATATCGATTCCATCCAGGACCACGCGGTTTCTGAGAAAGAGAAGTTTTTTTTCCCTCGAATGCTGAGGTGTTATTTGTACTCGCAAGAAAGGTCAAAATCCCTCTATTCACGCGTTTTCTACTTTCTAGTTCAGTTTTTTTCGTTGAACTTTTGGGTTGCTAGATAACACCAAAATTATTCTTTTTTTGTCTTAAAAAAATTAAATTTAAATTTTACATTTACATCCCATGATAATTATTTTAAATATACCTCATTTTCATTTAAAATCAATATTTAATTTTTATTATATTAAGATTTTGGGTTCCATCTTAAAATGTCAACTTTATTAAGAGGAGTAGTCCAAATTCTTATAAATTAGTCTATGTATTTATCTTTATTCGATGTGGAATTCTATCCCATAATATGCCCCTACAAGATGGTGATTTATTTGAGTAGACCAGTCTTGAAATTCGAGTACTCGAATTTACTGAGTGTTAATCGAATCGAATTGCTCGTTGTACAATATGAAAAAAACTATTCACTCCACAATTTTTAACAATAGAGTAGAACTCTTCATTTTTGACTGATTGTTCGGTCCATCCAGCCGAAATGGCTCAAATTGTCTCAATTGACCATTGATAATCAGTATCAACCCTTATGGGTCAACCGCCTATCTAGTACTTTTGGAATTGGGAATAGGGAAAAATTCATAAACAAGAGTTTAAATTTCACTCATTTCAATTTAAGAACATAAAGTTTAAAATCTCAAATGTCAATTTTTTTCAAATTTACTATAAATTAATTAATTAAACTTATATTCATATAATTTGATCACAAATTATAAATGTATTGGTCACAAATTATTTCTCGATCACAATAAAATTTTTTATATGTCGCAAATTATTTCACAATCACAAATCGAAAATTTTATAGGCTACAATTTTTTCATTGGTGTCAAATTTATAAAATTAATAAGTTACATATTATTCATTGGTCACAATCACAAATTTTATATATCACAAATTATTTTAACGTCACAATTTAAAAATTTTATAGATCACAATTTGTTCATCGGTCATGAATCAAAAATTTTAAACATCACAATTTATTTATAGGTCACAAGTCACAAATATTATAAGTCGACAGTCACAAATTATCAAATTATCGATCACAAATTAACAATTTTTTAGGTCACACATTATTTTTTTGATCACAATTTATCTTTTTCATTGATTGAATATCGTTTATCGATCACAGATTAATCAATTTAGTGGTCACAAACAACGAAATAGTCTATGACCACCACCAAAAAACAACATTTTTTACGAATTACATGTTAAGGTAACATGTGTGTTTTAGAATATTGTTGAAATATTTCAGTCTTTTTATAAAAAATAATATTTTAGAGTAAAAAATATGTTACTAAATAACAAAATTAAAAAAAGATTATGCACTGATAAATTGGACAACATGAAAAAGTATTCACTCCACAATTTTTAACAATAACGTAGAACTCTTTCTTTTTGGACTAATTGTTCGGTCCATCCCGCCGAAATGGCTCAAATTATCTCAATTGACAATTGAAAATCAGTATCAACCCCTATGGGTCAACCGCCTATCTAGTACTTGGAATTGGGATTAGGAAAAAATTCATAAATAAAAGTTTAAGTTTCACCCATTTCAATTTAAAAACATAAGATTTAAAATTTTAAATGTCATATTATTTCAAATTTTATTTATAAATTAATTAATTAAACATAAATCTTATTAGTTAAATATATTAATGTCACAATTCCATATAATTTGATCACAAATTATAAATTAATTGATCAAAAATTATTTCTCGATCACAATAAAAAATTTTATAGGTCGCAAATTATTTCACAATCACAAATAAAAAATTTATAGTTCACAATTTTTTCATCGGTCACAAATTTAAAAAATTAATAAGTCAAATATTATTCATTGGTCACAAATCTCTAATTTTATATATCACAAATTATTTTAACGTCACAATTTAAAAAATTTATAAGTCACAATTTGTTCACCGATCACGAATCAAAAAGTTCAAACCACAATTTATTTATAGGTCAAAAGTCACAAATATTATAAGTCACAGCTTATTAGACGTCACAAATTATCAAATTATCGATAACAAATTAACAATTTTTTAGGTCACATTATTTTTTGGGTCACAATTTATCTTTTTTCATTGATCGAATATCGTTTATCGGTCACAGATTAATCAATTTAATGGTCACAAACAACCAAATAATCTGTGACCACCACCAACACTTGTGACCGCCACCTCACCACTGCCACCACTAGTAGGGCAATCGAAACCTCATCGCCGTAACCACGACCACCTTCACCTCCACCACCATCCAACGACCAAATAAAAAATTCCTAACCCTACCATCATCGCCGCCGACCACCTCCAACAAATCTTCAACTCCAAACCCATCACCACCACCACCAACTTCAACACCAAGACCACCACAGCAACCGCGATACCGTACAACGACCACTACCAACTCACCACCACCGTCGCCGCCGCCATCACCACCAACCACCAAAATCAGCACCACCACAGCCACCACCAACAACCGCAAACACGGTCGCCTATCACCAGAGATCTGCAACGCCGGCCACCAGTCTCAATCTGTAGTCTGATCTCTACTTGCCTGTGAAGATTATTGTTTTCATTTTACAGTCAAATCTCTGCAACTTCATAGTCAGATCTGCCTCCCGGCTTGCCCTTCAACAATAATCTGTTCGATTCTTCTTCGGTTCGATCTGCAGTACCAGCCACTTGTCCATCGCCGCCCATGGATAAAATGGCTACCTATGACCAGAGATTTGCAGCGTTGCGTGACTCAGACGCGCAGCAGCAACGACATCGACATCGACATCGACATCATTGGAGGGAGGGTGAGAGAGATAAGTACGAGATTGAGAAGAAAAAATAGAAAGATAATTAGGGTTTTGGGTGGGTGGTTGGATTGGGTATGTAGATATGTGTATTAATTTAATTGTATAATATAATAATTAATATTAAAATTTTAATTATTATCTGATTTTTGAAATAAAACTCGTAATCTGAATTTTGAAATTGGAAATTGAAAATTCTGGTATGCTGTAATTTCCACTTGAGAGAAAATTTATAAATAAGAGTTTAAATTTCACTCATTTCAAATTTAAGAACATAATGTTTAAAATCTCAAATGTCAGATTTTTTCAAATTTTATATATAAATAAATAAATTAAACATATATTTTATTAATTAAATATATTAAGGTCACAAATTATTTCAAGGTCACAATAAAAACTTTTAAATGTCGCAAATTATTTTACAATCATAAATCAAAAATTTTATGGCTCACAATTTTTTCATCGGTCACAAATTTATAAAATTAATAAATCACATATTATTCATTTGTCATAAATCACACATTTTATATACCAGAAATTATCTTAACGTCACAATTCAAAAATTTTATAGGTCATAATTTGTTTATCGATCACGAATCAGAAATTGTAACATCACAATTTATTCATTGATCGAATATTGTTTATTGGTCACAGATTAATCAATTTAATGGTCACAAACAACTAAATAATATGTAACCACTACCCACCACTGCCACCAACAGCAGGGCAATCGAAACCCCGTCGTCGAAACCACCCCCACCCTACAACAAAAAAAAACCAAACATTACCATCATCGCCGCCGACCACCTCTAACAAATCTTCAACTTCAAAAGAGGAATACAAAACAACGCGTGGATGCGCTTGAGGTGACAACTACTAGGTTGTGCTATGCCGTGGAGGGTCTCGAAGAAAAAGTTGAGGTGACAAAGATGGAAATTCGTAAATTACATATCCAACTGGATGAAAGCCGAATGGCTTGCACATCAATGAGTGAAGTTGTTGCTATCCTGCTTGATCTGCAGGATGTAATGAAAATGTTGAGAGCTCAATTACTAGTTCTTTAACGTGCGGTTGGCAATGGGTAAACCCCTCACAAGAGCATGTGCACAGACTCAGAATTTCGGAACCGTGTACATACGGAGGGGCATGCGATGCAAATGAAGTCAAGAACTTCTTGTTTGATTTGGAACAATACTTTGTTGCGGCTTCGATCAAAGACAAAGCAAGAAATGTTACAACAGCTACCATGTATCATGATGGAGATGCAAACATATGGTGACAGACAAAGTATGCTGATATATAGGCAAACAAGGTCCAAATAGATTATTGGAATCTCCTCAAGGAAGCGATCATATCTCAATTTTTCCCAGAAAATGTGGACTATGAGGCACTTCGAGCCTTACGGGAACTGAAACACACAAGCTCCATCAGGGTTGAGGCACGACGGGCATTACGAGAATTGAAACATACAAGCTCCATCAGGAGTACATGAAAGCCTTTTCAGGACATATACAGAATATTTAAGATATGTCGAAAAATGATAAGCTATTCACCTTAATGGAAGGGCTGAAACTGTCGACACGTACGGAACTTCAGAGACAGAAGGTTACCGATTTGAGCGCGGCTATAGGAGATACCGAATGTTTGAGTGACTATCAGCTGGAATCAAGAAAAGATCAACCTTCAAGGAACAGTCAAGCGGTTGGAGGTGGAAATTGACCTTACAGATCAGCTCAATCTCAAATGGGGAAAAGCGTTACTCTCATAATAAGGGTGGAGCCTATCAAGGTACCCTTAAGAGTAACTTCAAAGGAAACTATAATGGTAGCAACAGTAACAACTGGAACAAAGGAAAAGCGACGGAGGGCAGATTTGATGCCATTCCTAATTTGATGTGTTTTTTTTTATGTAAAGGACCCCCATCGGGTGGCGGAGTGTCCTCATAAATGGATGGTGAATGCATATTGTCAATTAACAAGGGGTAAAATGAGTTCAAAGCAAGATGCCCCACAAGCTAGCTATTATGGTGAGACTGACTTCGAAGATGATGAGGATGTAGTTGGTACATTCTTACATCGGTGCAATACACTATCGCACCGAGCTAATAAAAATGAGGATGTTCCCTCGAAAGAGCCAAAGATGGAAGAATCGAATGTTCGTATTTGTAGGGCTAAAGGCCTAATGTACATTGGTGTGAAGATAAATGGAAATCCAATCAGGACTATGGTAGATATGGGTGCTACCCGCAAGTACCTCGCAAGTACCGAAATGGAGCGACTCGAACTTGATCTAGAGAAAGGTAGTGGAAAGGTCAAAGCAATCAACTTCGCTGCTCAACCAATAGTTAGAGTAGCGAAATCTATGTTTCTCAAAGCGGATCCTTTCGAGGGAAGAACAAACTTGTCTGCAATTCAGATGGATGACTTCAAGCTTATTTTGGGATTGAAATTTCTTCGGGATACTAAGACAGCAGTGTTGCCATATTAAGACAGCAGTGTTGCCGTATTCCGATTCATTAATGATGATGGGTAGTAAATCGTGCGTTATCACTACACAAGCTAGGAAGATGGGCGAGAAGAGTATCTCGACCATGCAATTTAGCAAGGGTTTCAAAAGGAATGAACCTTCATTTTTGTGCACTCTTCGATTAGAGAAGATTGAAGAGCTGACTGACCCTATTCCAAAACCTGTCAAAGGCTTATTAAGAAATTTAAGGATAACATGCCGGATGAGTTACCACAAGCAAATCTTCAACTTCAAATCCACCACCCAACCACCAACAGAATCACCGCTGCCAACATTATCCAATATTGTCTCCTAAACACCAAATCGCAAGCAGTAAGATCGTCGTCCAAACAACACCAAAACCGCTATCACCACCACCACCACCACTACCACTACCATTACCTCACCACCACAACCACCACCATAGTCACCGCCACCACAGTCGCCAACAAGACCCAAGAAAATCACCGCTACAGCCGCCCAAAAAACGATAAAAACGGATCTACAAACGCCTTTCCCACAACGCAATCACCAGAACCAGAACATCGCTAGTTGTGTACAGTCGTACTCAGATCAGATCCACCAATTAATCAGTCACAACCACCACCCTATATGATCATCATCGCCGCTACAGGAACAGCCACGCCACGCCATCGCCAACACAAACACCAAACCCACCACCACCAACAACTTCAACACCAAAACCACCACAGCAACCGCGATGCAGCACCATGACCACCACCGCTAACATCACCGCTGCGCCGCCGCCACCAACAATCACAAACATGGCCACCTGTGACTAGAGATCTGTAACGTCGGCCACCAATCTCGATCTGTAGTATGATCTTTGCTTTCTTGTGAAGATTATTGTTTTCATTTTAAAGTCAAATCTCTGCAACTTCATAGTTAGATCTGCCTCTCCGCCTGCCCCTGAACAATAATCTGTTCGATTATTCTCCGGTCCCATCTGCACACCAACCTCTTGTCCATCGCCGCCCATGGATAAAATGGCCACCTGTAACTAGAGATTTGCAGCGTTGCACGACTAACGACGCGCAACAATAGGGACATCGTCGAAAGGAGGGGGAGAGAGAGATAAGTGTGGGATTGAATGAAGAAAATATGAAGATAATTAGGGTTTTGGGTGGGTGGTTGGATTGGGTAGATAGATAGATGTGTATTAATTTAATTTTATAATTTAATTATTAATATTAAAATTCTAATTATTATCTGGTTTTTGGAATAAAAACTTGTAAATCTGAATTTTGAAATTGGAAGCTGAAAATTCTGGTATACTGTAGTTTCCACTTGGGATTACCTGGGACTAGGCCCGGTCTTGTATAGAGGCATATGAGGCCCATGCCTCAGGCCCAACAATTAAAGGAGCCTCAAATTTTTATTTTATTTTTAAAAATGGAAAAATACATTTATAGCCTTGGAATTGGTATCATCCAGCTCTAACAAATCAAAATCGAAATTATTAAAGAACCCAAATGACGTTACAACTTACACAACACAATATTCTCACTTCTCTGATCTATATGCACCATTAGTTGATTGTTCGGCGTCGCCTTCGTAAGTTAATTTGATTTGTGTCGTCCCTACCCAACGTTGTGGTTTCTGACTTTCTATGAAAAGGATTTATGAGGTTTTCTTTTTGGTGATTTAATTGATTCCAATTGTTCGATTTTGGGTGTATGGTTGTTTGTTTTTGAAGTAGGCGATCACACCAAATTATGTGTCCGACCCGAGCAGTCTCTCCCGAGGATTAGTTCCCTTATTTTTCCCCAAGTATCGTGGCTTCCTCGGGCTATGCTCCTCGGGTTTATAAGCACCCGAGGAGCTAAGTCAAATGACAAGACTTTTTTACCCGAGAATGAGATCTCACGCTTTCCCATCCTGAATGGATTCTACAATTAGAGTCTTATATCTACCCAAACACCCAAGAAACTCCAGATTAACTAAACCACGACTTCCAATTGTACTAGAACTCACAAGAGTCTCAACATTACAGTCCTACTAGGAGTCAACCACTTACTTCTATAAATACATCACTCTCATTCATTATTGAAGTACATTTTTACACACAATTTACAACATTATTCTCTTCATATTCTCTCTCTGACTTAAGCATCGGAGGAGCGACAAGGACACAACTCGACGCCTTTGTTTCAGGTACCGAAAGATCTTGTTCGTGCTCATACTTAGTCGTCAAACTCGAATTTCAGCAGGTGCGATTTTTGGTAGCATCATTGGCGTCGTCTGTGGGAAACACTACCAAAAGTCATGGTCAACACACGTTCAGGTCTTCCACCTGTTGCGGAGCCCCTAACCCATCAAGAGGAGTCATCCGCAGTACTTACAGCCTAGGCCTTCGAAGAACTTCGCCGCAAGTTGCAACGCTGACTCAGTTGTTAAGCCAGATGAATGACCATCCCGCGCCGACGGTAGAACATCAAGGAGGGTTCATGAATAATGCTCGTGCTCGGGATATTTACGAAGTTCATGATAATGATGGATCCGGGACCTCGGGTGTCCCCCGATTGCCTCGGTCTCGAGGCTGGTCACCATGGACTCAAGCGAACTGGCCAAAATCATACATGACGGAATCACTGCTAGATTACAGAAGAGCACCTAGGGGACGACAGGATTTACCCCTAACACTCCATTCACACCGGAAGTCCTCTCCTATATACTCCCAGATAGGTTTGAGCTCCCCTGCATGAAAGAATATGATGGAACAACTGACCCTATGAACCACCTCAATGTATACACGGACGTCATGAAATTGCAGGTGGCACTGGATCCTGTGATGTACAAGGCTTTTCCCAAAACCTTAACTAATGCTGCAAGGGATTGGTTCTCTACACTGGAGCCCAATTCCATTGCTTCGTTCTCTGCTTTCTTTGCTAGTAGCAAGCGCATAAGGAAGACAGCGGCACCCCCATGCAGCTTAGGCAGGGGCCAAATGAAACCCTACGTAATTTCATGACGAGGTTTAACAATGAAAGGCTTCAGATACTCGTCCTTCACATAATTGCAGCCATTTTTGCCCTTACATATGTCATCAGATGCGAGGCTTTCAAGATGTCACTGTTAAAAAACCCACTGAAGGTCGTAACCGAGCTACTTACCCGAGCAGAAAAATACATCAATATGGAGGAAACACTAAACCCGAGGAGGAATTCTCACTCGACCGTAGAGAAACCCGAGCACAAAAGGCAACACGACTTTAATCCTCGTCCGGAGGTAAATAGGTACAAGCAGAGGCAAGAGATGCAGCCGACACCGCTGACTCGTCTGAACATTTCAAGGTCAAATATTCTGATGGAGATCAAAGATATGAAGGAGCTCAAATGGCCTTTGAGGATGCAGTCACCTCTAAATGCTCGGGAGATGAGTAAGTATTGTGAGTATCATTGGGATCACGGATACACAACGGAGAACTGTAAGGCCCTCCAACGAGAGATTGAAGCTCTGATAAAAAGGGGATTCCTAAGCTCATACGTTAGTCATGATAAGTGTCCGATGAATGATCGGTACAAGGGAAAAGGTCCAGAATGAAGAGGGAATGACAAGCCTACAGCAAGTACAACTAACATTATTATTGGAGGAATTACATCCGATGGAGACTCAAACAGTAGGCGTAAACAATATGTCAGGCAGTACCACCCGAACTCGAGGACAATGACTGGACACATGGAAGAAATCACATTCGGGCCACAAGATTTGGAAGGCTTGTTACACCCGCATGATGGTGCCATAGTCATATAAGCAATCATAACTAATTTTTAAGTAAAGAGGATCTTGGTTAATAATGAGAGCGCAGCCAATATACTTTCTTATAAAGCATACTCCAAGATGAGAATTTCGGACGATCGGCTCAAAGCTGTCCATACCCCCACTTTAAGGATTTGGAGGCGGTACAATCATTCTCGATGGTGTCGTCGATCTACCGCTTACATTAGGATCGGACAAAAAGCAGGTAATTGAACTAACATCATTCTAGGTAGTCCGTATTTGGCTTACAACGCCATTCTGAGAAGGCCATTGCTCAACAAAATCAAAGCCATTGTCTCTACTTTCCACCTTGCTATGAAGTTCCTTACTAGTTGTGGAGTGGGGGTCGTCCGTGGAGATCAGACAGCTGCTAGACATTGCAACATTACCTGTGTTCGGGGAATAAATTCCAACGTCATACAGATATCATCGCCCGAGCCCGATCCTGACCTCAGGGAAAGACTTGCTCCTGTGGAAGAATTATTGGAGGTCGAGCCCGGTAAGAAAGTGACTGTCGGCCGAAATCTTGACGCTAGGCTCATGACCGCACTCGTAACATGCATGTCCAGCAATATTGATGTCTTTGCATGGAGTGTAGAGGACATGCCTGGGATAGACCCAAATGTTGCAGTTCACAAGCTAAATATCAATCCTGGTGTCAAGCCAGTCAAACAAAGGAAGAGACAGTTTGCACCAGAACGCCCCAAGGTAATATGGGAGAAGGTTGACAAGCTAATCAGTGCTCGATTTATTCGGGAAGTTCAGTATCCCGACTGGCTCGCCAACATAGTGCTAGTAATGAAAGCCAATGACAAGTGGAGAGTATGTATTGACTTCACGGATCTTAACAAGGCATGCCCAAAGGACAGTTATCCCCTACCACTGATCGATAACCTTGTGGACATCACTTAGGTCATAAGCTGTACAGCTCCTTGATACATTTTCTGGATATCACCAAATCCTCATGGCCGAGGAGGATCAGGAGAAAACTTTGTTTATGGCTGACTCAGCCATATATTGTTACAGGGTAATGCCATTTGAACTGAAGAATGTAGGAGCAACTTACCAAAAATTGATCAACAAAATTTTTGCTAACATGATTGGGAGGAACATTAAGGCTTACGTGGACGACATGGTGGTCAAAAGCAAGCGGCGGGGCATCATATTTAAGATCTTGAGGAGGTGTTCTCTACTCTTCGAGAATACATGATGAAGTTAAATTTGACCAAGTGTGCCTTCGAGGTAGCCTCGGGTAAGTTTTTAGGCTTCATGATCACTCATAGGGGGATTGAGGCCAATCCAGACAAAATACATGCGCTAACATTAATGGAGTCCCCTAGGAACAAGAAGGAAGTTCAGAAGTTGACAGGCCGGGTTGTGGCCTTGAACATATTCATGTCTCGAGCAGTGGATAGATGCTTCCCATTTTTCAAAGCTCTAAGAGGATGCCATAACTTTGAATGGACCGAGGACTGCGAGAATGCTTTCTAAGAAATTAAGCACACTTTGGCAACCCTACCAGTTCTGACGAAGTCGGAGCCTGGGGACATTCTATTCCTATACTTAGTAGTCTCTTAGAACGCGGTGAGTGGGGTGTTGGTAAAAGAGGTGAACAAAGCTCAACAACCGATCTACTATGTCAGCAAGGTATTACTCGATGCGAAAACTAGGTATACATTGGCCAAACATCTAGCTCTTGCATTAGAAGTGACAGCACGGAAGTTGTGGCAATATTTCCAATCTCACCCTATTGTTGTTCTCACTAATCAGCCACTCAAACATATACTACAGAAGCCCGACGTATCTGGAAGGTTATTAAAGTGGGCTTGGAGAGTTTGACATTGAATTCATACCTCAACCGTCGATAAAACCGCAGACCTTGGCTGATTTCATAGCATAACTCATCCCAAGGCCTCGGGGGCCAGCAGATTACCTGACCAATGGTGTCATGGAGGTGTGTGAGATATTTGTAGACGGAGCCTCAAACTCCTCGGGCTCGGGTGTAGGGGTCATATTCATCAGCTCGGACAGATGTTTAGAAATACAATGTGCACTCCGATTTGAGTTTGATGCTACAAATAATGAAGCAGAGTATGAGGCCGTTATAATTGCACAAGAGCTTGCCAATAATCTTGAACTTGAGTACATAAAAAATTATAGTGATTTGCAGTTGGTGGTTGGGCAAATTGAGGGTACGTTTGAAAGGAAAGATGAGAAGATAAGCATATATTGCCTGAAAGTTCATGACCTTCAGAGACAGTTCAAAAGTTGTGAAATTATAAAGATTTTTCGAGCCGCAAATATTAAAGTCGATGCCTTGTCAAGGCTGGCCTTCATGGGGGTTGATGGTCTTGATAGAACGGTCCATGTAAAATTTTTAACGGAGCCGAGCGTTAGCCAAGCACCCTCCATCATGGATATTGAGCAAGAACTATGATGGATGGATCCGATAGTTGATTTCATAACTAATGGAAATTTGCCGGATGATCATTGGATGGCTAAGAGCATTATAGCTCGGGCACCGAGATATTGCACGATTAGGGGAGTCTTATTTCGTCGAAGTTTCACTCTTCCATACCTCTGATGCCTCAGGCTTTCAGAAGCAACGTAAGCCTTGGTAGAAGTCCACGAAGGCGTGTGCGGAAACCATCGAGGAGCTCGGGCTCTAGCCTTTAAACTTATAAGATATAGATATTACTGGCCTACTACGAAGAAGGACGCAATAGAGTACGTTAAGAGATGTGACAAGTGTCAAAGGTTTGGCAACATCATCCATTCCCCGACAGAGGAACTCACCCCCATACATTGCGCGGCCCCGTTTGAGCAATGGGGTGTCGACATCCTCGGCCCCTTTCCACTTGCCCGAGGACAATTGAAGTTTGTCGCAGTAGCAGTTGAATACTTCACTAAGTGGGTCGAGGTCGAGCCACTGGCCACAATTTCAGAGCCCAAGTTAAGGTCATTCGTTTGGAGTACATCATTTGCAGGTTTGGAATACCCAAGGTCCTCATAACTGATAACGGGAGACAGTTTGATAACTCAGAGTTTAGAAGCTTTTGCACCAACTTGGGGGTTGACCATCGTCTAACTTCTGTCGCACATCCTTAGAGCAATGGCCTTGCTAAGGTCACGAATCGAATAATCTTGCAAGATCTTAGAACCAGGCTCGGGGAAGCTAGAGGAAATTGGCCGGATGAGCTACGTTCTATACTTTGGACATATAAGACATCCTACAAAACTACAACTAGGGAGACTCTATTTATGTTGGCATTTGGGGTAGAAGCCACCTTTCCAATCGAGACCAGGCTACCGAGCCTTAGGGAGCTTGAACCCGGGGCAGAGGAACGAACAACAGAGCACTTTGACCTCCTTGAGGAAGTAAAAGAACAAGCCTCAATAAGGGTTGCCTCTTACCAAAACAGAATAGCCAAACACTTCAACAACAAGGTGAAGTCCAGGAAGATCAGAGTGGGGGATCTTGTGTTGAAGAGAGCAGAAGCTGCGGGTCATGTCCCGGGCAAGCTAGGGGCCACCTGGGAAGGACCTTTGAAGTCATAAGACAAGTTTACAAAGGCACCTATAACCTAAAAGACACCTCGAGAAGACCACTGGCCAGACCTTGGAACGCGGATAATCTGAAGATCTATTACAAGTAGTCTATTTTTCACCTTAGTAATATTTCTTTTGTTTCGAATTTTTTAAGTTTGTCGGGCATGCATGGGTCTTTTTAATTTTTCAATTATCAGGCCTGCGTGCCCACGTTTGATGTTTAGAAGATTTTCGATTGAATAAATAGTGTCGAAGTTTCCTCCCCACAAAATGCTTGTAATCCCAACGACATCAAAGCCTTATCCCGAGCAAGCACCTCAAAGCCTTGCCTCACGCAAGCACCTCAAAGCCTTGTCATAGCGCAAGCACCTCAAAGCCTTGCCCTTGGCAAGCATCTCAATCTTTACCCTCTCGAGCAACATAGGAAGAGCTCGAGCTCGTGGTTCCATGAAATTAAAACATAGGAAGAGCTCGAGCTCGAGACATAAGTTCGTTAAATAAACTGTTCAGGAACCACTAAGTTGTACCTCTCCTCTGTCTTCAAACTTTGTTAATTAAAATA
>CAIGRS010053991.1:366-10415 GCA_903798395.1 Fraxinus floribunda | reverse complement strand
TGTAAAATGGTGGCTCGCGGGGAATTCGAATGCTAGCTTGTTTGAACTTTAGATAAATTGAGTAGCTCATTGAGCTTAATAGACTTTAATATTATATTAAAATATCAACAATTACGATGAACTAAATCTATACTGCTTACTTTTTTATTTAACTACTTATCGACCTTCAAGTTAAAGTCGAGGAGGCTAAAAAACGATAGTAATCTTCTTCTTTGTCACAGTGAAATCCTGCAGCTATATATAAATAGACATAAATTGCTTTGAGAATGACGAATCAAAATCATGTGTTTGTTTGTACAATATTGTTAATATTAATTACTCTTATGATAATACGAAATTAATATTTAATCTAAATACCACATACTATTTTTGAAATCATCGTCTATACCTAATGTGAGGACAAACATAGAATGTCTGGTTAACTTTTAATTGCAAGTTCAGCAAAGTTTAGAGTGCCATTAATGCATTCTAAGGATAACAATCTAGCTCAACAATGTGCACTAAAAGGGCCTCCAATGGTTTTCATTAAAAATTGTTGAGGACATAGCTGCTACGATTTAAATGTTTGGGCTTGCACAACACATTTTTGAAAAGCTTGAGATGTTTATTGCATATTTCCCTTTATGTTCAAAGGGAAGGTTTCTGAAATTTACTCTTACAAATAATTACAATACAAAGTAACCATTCTTCTCCACGAATAGATTGGAGTAGAAAATTGAATCACATAATTAAAAAATGGGTGGCTATTTGACCCTATAATATTTGTTAGTTTTATCATAATTTAATTAGTACATATTGTCTTTGATGATGGTTTTTTTATAAAATAAATTCATTATTTGTTCCTTTTTTTAAATAAACAAAAACATAATAAACACAAAAAATTGACAAAATATTTGCCCCACACTTTAAACACGCTAATAGAATATTTTGACAGAAGTCGTAATTAGGATAATGATATGTGCTAATTAATAAGATAACGAGAAAAGGTTGAAGATATTCATTGCAATAAAATGTGTTGCACAAGAAAAACTTTAGTGTGAATATAACTGCCATTAAAAATTGAACCATATTTTGTTATCTAAATAAAAAATTCTATTTGTACTTAATAGGGGCCCCCATTTGTCCATAATAGCACCAATTAGGCAAAATATTAGCTACGGCAAAATATTAGCTACTTGTAGCATAACCCTATCAAAATTACTAGAAAATCTCAATTTTTCATATTTAAATATAATGTATTGCAACATGGTATGTTACATTGTAAACACAATGTGTTGCAACGTATCGTAAAATGTTATATTATTTGTAAGATATTATGTTATAATGTGACACAACATACTATATTTTCAATACAAAAAATGCAAAAGAATCATTTACACAAAAAAGTTGATAGGAATATTCTTCAACATAAAACTTGCACAATGCAAAACTACAAAAATGAATAATTAAAAATATAGTTTTATCATAATTTAATTACATTGAAGGTCTTTAATCTTTATTCCTTGTTAATATCTCCAACTTTTTTTTATGCATGTATTCTCATAATCAATTTTCAGTAATTAGTACATATTGTCTTTGTCGATGGCTTTTTGTAAAAAAAATCATTATGAGGACATAAAAAGACTTGTTTTTTTTATCATATTTTTAAAAAAATAAATAAAAGTGCCAAAAATATTTTTTCCTTATTTCAAAGCAGAAATATAAAATATTTTGATATAAATCATTAAAATGATGAGACGTACTAATTAATGAAATATTAAAGATAAGCATTCGACAAAAAAATTAAGGAAATGATTGATATAATGAGCAAAAATCGAGAAATTTAACTATAATTAGCCCCTGTTTGCGATCCTCACACAATTGATTTTTGCACCGTTATTTTTGACCGTTTCTTACAAAAGTCTCATCCAAAATCTTTGAATTCTTACCGTTGCTGGGCTTCAACGGTCAAAAAATCAGTTTTACTCCAATTATAATATATCCCAGACAACTCCTTAAAATGTGATGTATCAAATAAAAATTGCTGTAGAGATTAAAATCGGATTAAAATTAAAAAACTAACCGTTATTGTTGACTTTTATTAGAGGAGTGAGACCCAATAACGGTCATATTTTCAATTTTAATTGAATTTTAAGTGCGATCGAACATGCCCTTAAACTTATCCAAACTTCTAGAAAAACATAATCACTTATTCTCACTTTATTTGTGATGAATTTTATTATTAATAGATGTACCCACTTGAGAGAATCTTTGTCATCCACAATTCATACCTTTCGCTCTTAGTCAAACCAATAATTAAAAAGAAATCATTTGTACCCATTATAATAAAACCACGCCGTTGTTCTCATTCATTTGATCCTTTCTCCATTTCTCAATCCATTCAAATTCAAATGGGCCACCTTCACTTCTAAGCAAAAGAATCGTATAATTAATTGACAAGTTGAAAAAATAAGTGGATTCATATTAATTTTGAGTAACGCCATTCATTACAACATCATGAATAAAAAAATTTAAGTAGGTTTAATTTGGAAGATTTGTTGTTAGATTTTTAATTTAGCAGTGTCAAACTCGATTTGCAAATGCCGCTTCAATATAGACTCGATTCTTGAATTGGTTGATATTAAAATACAAGTGAGGTAATCTTGAACTAAGACTAAGTCGGCCTATGGATCCACTAATATTACAAAGTTCTAGGCTACATCAATCTAACCCATTGGATTTAATTATTATTATTATTTTGCAATTGTCCAAAGACCCTTTTGAGTTTATTTTTTAGTTTTTATGTAGTAAATCGAGCCAATCCTCATGGACCGTCGATTTAGATTATCCTTCCCGACATGACTAGACTATTATGGTGATTATCCAGTGAATTGGTTTGGGATCGAGAATGGTCAGTCTTATTTCGACTTTAAGGAGTCAGCAGGCTTGAGCCTAAATCATTTAACCTATTATAACATCACTAACCAATTAATATCTATCAAGAGTTATCAAATGCATATTAATGTATAATACTTGACATGGTCGAAACGTTACTTGACTCCGGCCAACAGCGGCTTGCCCCACTTCCCATTCCTATATGGTAAACAAGATTTATATCATTTTTGTTAAAACTCGAATAATCAAATATTGAATTAGCTCATGTTTGACAATTAGTATTTGGAAAAAAAAAAACTATTTTTTGAATGGTGATTTAGAAAATTGTGAGGTTAAAAAATAAAAAAATTTAAATTTAAGTGCATAATATTTTATCGTATGAAATAAATGCGTAGAAAAAAAAAATTTCGAATAACAATACTCATGGCCTGAAAAATGAAAGCGAAAACTGAAAAGAAACAGGAAATAACATAATCAAATAAAAGCAATACCAAACAACAAAGGCAACCTCAAAATGAACAAATCTTTACTCTTGCGCGCGATGTTGTGATTCCTTTTCCTCTTCAAAGTTCAGGCACAAAAACACAGAGTTTCAAGTTTTTCAACCCGGCATCGAGTCGGTGAGTCGACTTAGCACATTAGAAATGGGTCAAGAATCGTTGATATACAGCTTCGTGGCTCGTGGCACAGTGGTACTGGCGGAGTTCACCGAGTTCACCGGAAACTTTCCGGCCATTGCAGCTCAGTGCCTGCAGAGATTGCCTTCTTCAAATAATAAGTTTACTTACAATTGTGATCATCATACTTTTAACTTCCTAGTTGAAGATGGCTACGGTAATTTCTCTCATTTTGTCACCAATTTTTTAGTCAGTTTTTGGTTCTTTGATCTTTCAATTGTTGGGAGAGTTTGATTGATTTTTTTCGTTGAATTGCAAGTGGGTTTTGTTGGATCTAAGCTGGAAAGACAAAAGTTGACTCTTTACTGTTATCACTATATAGGTGATGCAATTCAAGCAAACATTAGTGATTTGAGAACTCGATATTTGTGAGGATGGTAGAGAATTGGATTTAAATGTTTTATTACACAGTTGTTTTAATTTGAATAAAATGAAAAAAAATGAGAGTAAGTTCTCCAATTGAAGCAAGAAAATAAGTTCATGCGTTCTCGGTTCTGTTCTTTAGATGGTCTTTTTCGTGCATTAAATGTTTTGAGCTTTATTTCACTATCAAATTTTTAATAATTCTAGGTTATATAGCATAAACCTATAGTATAATTTAGTTGTAGCTAAGGACCTTAATATTTTATGGCCAGTAGAAAATTTAGGATTTTGTTTCTTGGGACATGGATCAATTCATCAGTCTGTTGGTAATTTGTAATGACTTTTCTAGGAGAAATATAATTTTTGTAGGTTTTGATTAAAAAATCTTCTGTTAGGAGTTGTCATAAGCTTCTAAAATCATAACTTGCAAGTGCCTAGCCAATGGTTAAAAGCTTAACCCATCAAACAAAGATTTCACACTTTTGGAAAATTAGGAATATTAGATCATTTAATTTTTGTAGAGAGAAATGTGTGTGCCCAGGGGCATTTAGTACTCTGATTGTAGTGCGAAAGTTTTTTCCCTCTTTGCTGGATATTCATATGGATTTAGCAGTTTGTAGATGTATTGGGGTTGTACATAGGAAGATAGGCTTGACGTTCTTGGGCTCGTAATTATGGAGATCATTCAAGATGAGCTTGAGAATGATAAACAATGTAAAGTCTGAACAAATATTTGAACTTGTAAACTTTATTAGGATGGTGAGCTCAGCTTGTTCAGCAAAAAGTGCAGCCAATGCTACTCCGGCTTAGCTTGTATTTAAGTTTCTAAAAGCTCTTTTAAGCTTGGCTTGAAAAGTAAACTGAACAGAGCAATTTTAAGATTCGTTCTGTGATAAGAAACTGTGGGGTAAGAAAATCCCTACAAAGTTAAAAGGCCAATTTTAAAGAATAGTCATTAGACCTGCCATGTTCTGTGATAATGAGTCTTGAAAGACAAAATATTTAAAATATGAATATAGTACAAATGTGGATATGCTAAAATGGATAAGATAAAAAATGAGAATATACACCAAGAAGGGAAGGTGGGCGCCAATTGATTATAAATTAAGAGAAGGATGATTTTAGTGGTTAGGAAATGTTTTGCTTAGACTTATAAGGATCTTGTTTATAGGAGTGACATTTTCTCAGTACAAAATTTTAGAAGAGGGAGGGGTAGATCAAAATCTAATGTGGCATGTTGTAGTTACTAGGGATATAGTTGCTATCTTCCAATCAATGGAACTTAATGACAGTGCAGGATTCATGAATCTGACCCTAAATACTTTGAGAAAAACTCTTAGTTTGTTGTTTTGTTATTGCTTGTGATATGAAGATGAGCTTGGGCAATCTAAAAGCTTGGTTGAAGAGAGCTCATTTACAACTTTTATTTAGAATGTGAATATTAGAGTAAATAAACAGGACGTGAGTAATCTTTTATCACACAATATTATTTTGTACTATGATTTTGTCAGATTCTTCCTTTAGCAAACTTTTGGTCCTCTAGACTGTGTAGAGCACAAAATCCAACAGTTCTGACATGAAATTAAGAAAAATCCAGTTGGAACCTCCTCCTTGTTGGTTGTGGTCTTTGCTGCATCCTTTTCGCCTATCTCCAATTTTTGAGAAGAAGACGCGCGCCCATGCTCTTTGGATTTCACTGCTGCAATTTTTTAAGCATCTTTCTCTATTGTCTTGGATATTTTGGGAGTCGCTGCCAGCTCGTCACGCCTTGTGTTTAGAAGAGGGAGGGGTAGATCAAAATCTAATGTGGCATGTTGTAGTTACTAGGGATATAGTTGCTATCTTCCAATCAATGGAACTTAATGACAGTGCAGGATTCATGAATCTGACCCTAAATACTTTGAGAAAAACTCTTAGTTTGTTGTTTTGTTATTGCTTGTGATATGAAGATGAGCTTGGGCAATCTAAAAGCTTGGTTGAAGAGAGCTCATTTACAACTTTTATTTAGAATGTGAATATTAGAGTAAATAAACAGGACGTGAGTAATCTTTTATCACACAATATTATTTTGTACTATGATTTTGTCAGATTCTTCCTTTAGCAAACTTTTGGTCCTCTAGACTGTGTAGAGCACAAAATCCAACAGTTCTGACATGAAATTAAGAAAAATCCAGTTGGAACCTCCTCCTTGTTGGTTGTGGTCTTTGCTGCATCCTTTTCGCCTATCTCCAATTTTTGAGAAGAAGTGCGCCCATGTTCTTTGGATTTCATGGCTGAAATAATTACCAATGACTCAGTCAAGTGTCAAGTCTGAGGCTCTGATCTGTGTGGCTAAACCTTGAGTCTGAATTTTATCTTGCATCTATTGGACGTATGGAGCTTGGAGCTTAGATCGACCATTTAGAAAATATTATGTGACCTTTTGTTTTATCATAATTCATTGCACGGATTTGATGTTCCAATCATAGGATAGTAGATATTTTCCATTGTCCAAGCAGTGGCTATCTTTGGTAATGATGTGGTGAAAAGCTATTAGCCTGAGTGGCGCATTTCGAGAAGCCGCATTGAATGTTGGATCAGGTGGTGGCCAATGAACTATGGGGCACTATCGCTTCTAATATTATTGAATGAGTTTTGATAATAGGATTCACAGATTAAGGACCAAAGCATTGACAAACTTAAGAGTACATTTGGCTAAGCTTGACAATGCTTAAGTAAATTTGTAGAATAAATAATTTTTTATTGATCAAAATTGGCATGTTAGTTTCTCATTTTGACAGTAATGTGTTAGTTTGTTTCAAAATAAGAATGAAGTAAAATATCCAAATATGTCACTCTTTTTAAGCTTTAACCAAATGCTAATAGGTAATGTTTCTAGATCGTTTTGTATTTAGTTCTTAATTTAGATAGAATTTGAAACTTTTGCTTCCATTATCTCTTTCATTGTACCCCGCCACTTCCATCCCTTGTCTCTTCTTTTTTTATGTGTCATTATCAAAATCGAAAAATAATATAAATGTGTTTGCTTCAACTGACCTATTTGCTAAATCATGCAGCTTATTGCATTGTCGCCAAAGAATCTGTTGGAAAGCATATCTCATTCACGTTTCTGGACCGTATTAAAACTGATTTCAAGAAAAGATATGGTGGTGGTAAAGCGAGTACAGCAGTTGCCAAAAGTCTCAATAAGGAATTCGGGTATGCTAAAATATATGTTTTTGTAAATCTTTTCTGCATTTGATTACATGTAAATGTTCTCCAAATATGTTATTTGCAGGCCACTTATCAAAGAGCAAATGCAATACACAATAGACCATGCTGATGAGATTGATAAACTATTAAAAGTAAAGGCCCAAGTTTCACAAGTCAAAAGTATTATGCTGGAGAATATAGATAAGGTATTTACTAGAAACGGAGTTAAATCATGGCATTGGGCTTGTTTGCCACTTTTGATTGCTTTTACTATTTTTTTTTTCTATGGATCTTTTTCGTTCTATGTTCTTGTTCCTTTTTCCTCTTATATTCATGACGGGAATTTTAAAATCTCATGTTTCATGCAGTTTTGCATTTAAAATGTTTATTTTCTCGAATTCCTGCTAAATTGTGAAGTAATAGTTATGTGCTTGACAGTGCCTTCCTACAAAAATACCTTAAAACTTGTAGCATATTCGGTAAGGATGATTGGATAGCACTAGATAGTAATAAGCAAGCTAGACATGTTAAACAATGTCCTGTTCTATCTAATATCGTGTACCTAACGCGCTATAATTTTTCAATGGAACTAAGAAAAACAAAGGAAAAGGGGGAACGAGAATCATGTGTAAAATCTGGGTTGTAGTTTAACAATTACCTTAAGCAATGGGTGGTGAATGTTGATATACAGGGCATCCTACAGACAGAATTTATTAACCTAAAGTATTTGGTTGAAGTCAGAAAGCAAGTTATGGAATTAAATTTTTTTCTTCTATTTTTTTATTTATTTATTTTTAGTATAAGCACCGATACTTTGCAGTTGTTTTACATGGTAGCTTTCGTATGTTGTTAAATCCTAATTAACGAAGATTAATTGTCCAACATAATTTGATGTACCCTTATTTTTGTCTTGAAAATTTATTAAGAACTTTCTTCTAATATTATGTAAAATTGAACTGATGTATGGCCTAGAAATAGTTATTCATTTCCAACAAAAATTACTTCATTATAGATAGAGATGCTTGCGGACACCGAGTTATAAATATGTAATTTTCTGTCAACTGCATGCAAATGAAGCTCCATGGATATGCCAAAAGCTCTAACCATAAAATCCAAACTCATTCAAAAAAAAATCCAGAACTCTGTGCTCCATACCCTATGCATAGAATAAGACTGGAGACTCTTCTATACTGAATAAGCGTTTTGTTCATCATTTTTATACTGTGTTTTCTCATGCTTTCGTTATTGTGTAACAGAGTAATTAAAATAATACTTTGTTATTGTGTGGATTTCAAGGCTGTTGATAGGGGAGAAAACTTAACCATTCTTACCAACAAAGCTGAAGAGCTGCGTGATTCGGTAGGTTAATAGTCCATAGCAGTGACATGTTCGGCTAAGCTTAAAAGTTACTCTTCTAGAAAGTAAAAAGTAACTTCTACATTTGCAAAAATGAAGCTTAGAATGAACTCTTTAACTTCTTTTTAAGCTTAGACAAACATGCTCTTATCTTAAAATGACATGCACATTCTTCGTGAGCCTCTTTCTCCATCTTTTTCAGGCTAAAGAATTCCAGAAAACGGGGACGCAAGTCAGAAGAAAGATGTGGTATCAGAATATGAAAATAAAGTTGGTCGTGCTCGGAATCCTCCTCCTCCTGGTCCTTATCATCTGGGTTTCCATTTGCCATGGTTTCGACTGTACCAACTAGAATATATATGCCTTCTGTTTGATATGACACAGTCAGTCATTATTCTCCTCCATGGATTCAAATTGTACGATTTCATTTGACGAAGGAGTTTTCTGTCGAACGAGAAATATACTAACGCTATTTATATGGGCTGGATGTCGTCTAAGCTTCTTTTTTTTTTTTAGTCAGGGTTTTTGTGGTGCATATGCAATTGCTGCAACTGTATTTCGTTGAATGTAGACATTCTTTTAAAGATCTATACAAAGGTAACAATAGATGATTTTTGATATAGCATTCTTCTTGTTAAATTTGTTGCTCATTAATTACTTGACTGAACCATTGTAATGTAGAAGTTTTTCTCGAACCACCTCTGCTTAGATGCAGCATAATCGTTTTTTTCAGAAACATGGAGTTCTTCATAAATGGTTAGGGGCAAGACTTAGAGATGTAGATTGGATATATAATGCAGGCCGTTGTTAAGGGTAGACATTAGAATTGCAAAACGAGGCTTATTTATTGTAGTGTCTTTAAAATTGATTCGTGCTCACATTGCAAAATGCTCAAGATTTTGTTTGAGTATCATTCTCAAGATACAACGAGAAATCAGTAGAATTTGAGCGCTTCAGTTTCTACTTTGACGAAATGAACTGATAAGAACTATTACCAAAACTTAGACAGAAAATTGGAATATTATTTGTTCGGAAGAGACGGAAACTTCCGGACCAAAGAGGCCTAATGTTTTCTTTATTGTGTGGAAACTGAGGACAATGATCCTATTATGGATTCACGGCGAGATAAATTCACATACTAACAAACTATTATTGTATTTCCAAAAAACTCTTTATTTATGAAAAGCATCTTTAAATTTAGAGAGTTAATATCCCTATACATTCCAATAATACTCTATATTTTTACTTTTCTCAATAAACATTTATTTTTTTGTTAAACCCCAACCTTGAGGGCCCCCACCGACCTTGCCCTGGGCTATTGTGGAGGAGGTAAATCGCAGAATGTGCCTCCCAGGAGCCAGAGTGGAGAGCTTATGGATATGTTTGGGCAATTAACCCTATGGTAACTCCCGCTTGCAACAAAGTCAATTCCACCTTGCAGGGAATCGAACTCTGCACACTACCGTGCTGAGCCCTAACCGCCCTCCCCTTTACCACTGGGAGATTTGCCCTGGGGGCCTCAATAAACATTTATTGATTTCTCCTTATATTGTTTTTAAGCATTAGCTCTTTAAAAAAAAAAAAAAA
>CAIGRS010053974.1:0-18207 GCA_903798395.1 Fraxinus floribunda | reverse complement strand
CCCCCCCCCCCCCCCCCCCCCCCTTAAAGGGGTCTTACAAATGGATTTCTATTTCAATAGATTCATTTTTTCAAGAAATATCATCAATACAAATATTGATGTCAACTCCAAATCTCTTTCTTGGAGCTTTCACTTGTTCTTTTTCAAGAAAAATCATTTTTCAAAGGAGAAGCTAAATAAATATTTCGGAAAACTTTTTCCATGGGAATGGTCGTGGTTGTAGTGGCGTTTCCCTCATGCGGCGCCAATATGTTAACCTCGTTTTTCGTAATGGTTACATGGGCAATATATAACTTGCTCATCGCATCCATGCAAGTAAATTTCAACACGTTTCGAGTCTTTTGACAAGAGATCCGAATGAAGAAAGGTGATGTTTATGGATGTAAGAAATGCTCTATGACACGAGACAAAAATGTTCTAACACCAACAATATAATCAAAGGTGATTGTATATTTAACTAACAATTCAACCAAAGTGAAAAATAAGCAAAAGAGAAGATAGAGTTTGGTTTAAGTGTAAAGAGTTGCATTAAATTCAAATGCTACAAAAATTGTCTATTTATAGAATTCTATCCGAAGTGATAGCCATTGGATAAGAACCACACGTCTAATCTCTCAGGTTGAAGTCTCACATCACTCAGTATGCTATGCATTTAATACATTAACAACATATTAGCCACCCTATACCCTATGCTGACAATCCTAACATTCATTATTACAAATGTTACATTAATCATTCAGATTGTCTGTAGATCCTCTAAAAAACAGTAAGGTTTCAGCCAAAGGGAGTTTTGAATTGAAGTGAGGGCTTCGACCAAAGGGAGCTTTGTATTGGAGGTTTTCAATATCAGGAGCTTCGGTACAGAGAGTTCCGACTTCTTATATAGTGCTTCGATTTCAGAACTCTAGCGACTTAGATAGTGCTTCGGATGAAGCAATGTATCACCTCTCTATTGTTGTTTTGCAACAGGTGGTGCCTCACTTCAACCATGGAGCTTCTACTTACACATGACACTTTGAGTGAGGCATTGATTCATCATCTTTACATATGACTTCAGTTCGATTTTTTATGACGCGGTGTGAACCTTCTGTTTGGATTTCTTTTTGAGCCTCGATTTTGAGATGTGGGCTTCTTCTTGAGCCTTGGTTTTAAGGCGTAACAAAAATTTATTTTACATTTTCCGCACTCGCTATGAACCTCCTAACCCAGAAGAAAGGGGAAAACAAAGACATAACTTTCATTTCAACAAATCTACCAATATATAATTTATCATTAACCAACTACTATAACAGATATATACCCACCAATTCAAGAAATATGACTTGCCTTAATTCACTAGCATTTCAGACATGTATTTCGATTTTCGACAAAGTTTGAGAGTTTTTGAAGCATTAGCACAGTTTATGCACCGGCTTCGCCATGAACAATCACTACATCCAGTAGAATTGAAACCGGGATTTTGAAGGAAATAAGAAATACGAAACGTGGAAATCAACCTCAGAAAATGTACAACTGTGTCCATGAGACCATGACGAGAGCTTTATTGATTTCACAGTGTTCGACTTGACTTGCATTTTTCATATTCATTCAACCGGGAAATCTTTTCACAGCTTCCAACAACTGACTGAGAAATCCGAGTCCCAGAAATTCTGCAAACCCCGACTCACCTCAATCTTCAAGCAGCTACCAAGAGGGTAAGAAAGTTGATATACATCTTGAAGGTTGAATGGCCTTATCTGGATAGAGAAAAGTACACATTAAGATGGCACATACACCGTTACAGATACGTATATGAGCATGTATACACGCATGCACGCACACGCGCCACACACACATTGATTGAGACAAATAGGTTTTGAGTTGGTGCAATTCCCTTTTAAACCAAGAAAAATGAGATATATTTGTCCATTACACACACTAATCATTATTTTCCTTTTCTGGTGGGAAATCCACTATGTTTTGTTTGTTTAAGTGAATAGGACTAACAAAGAGCTGCTCCTACACCAACCTGTACACCAATCATTACTCAAACTAGCACCCCAAGTTATCAAGATGTCTGAACACAAATTTCGACAACTCAACCAGGTTTACATAATCGGTGCTTATGAGATTGTTTCTCTACATAAGTTCAGCTGGTTCATTTAGGAAAACTTTTTAACTCCAACTGGGACCTGATTGTGCCATCACTATACTGATGTCTTTCTATTCATGCTTTGATCCGAAAATTACGCCCTTGTGAACTTCCAATCAAGAAGCAGATTAATACTAAAGCAGGCTCAAGAAACGAGAAAAGTTGATATTCATTTAATCAGCTAAGAATTAAAAAACCAGACAAAGTCTAGTAAAAACTATGTGCTTGAGTGGTCGTATCAAGAACAAGAAGCAAACAAAATTATCCATTAAAAATAGAACGACTCAGCTCGGATATCATATGCAGGTATAGCCAAATAAAACAGTTGAAATCTTAACACAAATGAAAAGGAGACAGTATTAAGGATTGCAAAGAAACATGGGATTTTTCTCATTATTAAGACAAGTAGAATAGCATCCAGATCAATGCACTGTAAGATAATATCAAGATTCCAAAGAGC
The DNA here is from genome assembly GCA_903798395.1 of Fraxinus floribunda. Taxonomy (NCBI): domain Eukaryota; kingdom Viridiplantae; phylum Streptophyta; class Magnoliopsida; order Lamiales; family Oleaceae; genus Fraxinus; species Fraxinus floribunda. The sequence goes on along the minus strand of CAIGRS010053974.1, from coordinate 15,616 downwards.
ATGTTTGCACAACAAATGCAGCAAAATTAACTTCAAAACCAAAAGAACAGCTTGAAGACCTCGGATCTCAATACAGCCGCAGGACGCTTCTTGCAATCGAATGTGAATTATTTGGCTTTATTTTCCCTTGTCCGCCTCTCCGGCTGCCCCTCATAGGCGTTAGGTAGAATCGTAAAAGCCCATTATCGAAATGGTTAGGCGAGTATCTTGCACTCCGATTCCTCTCTAACACAAACTCATCCCTTTTCTTCTTCCCATTCCCGTTCATGTCAACAACCGGTTTCCTTGTACTCCCAAATGATCCCCCAATGTGACCCGAATTCCTCCAGCTCACACTACTATTGCTCCGAAATACATTCCTATTCAATCCTCCTCTGAAATCAGCATTCTGATCGTTCCTCAAATCCTGCCAAGACTCTGAAAATGACCTCTCCACCCCGTTAATTCTACTATACCTATCATCATCCTCATCTTTGTTTCCACCACCACGCCGGTGTATAAGACCCCATATTTTCCAACTCCAGCTCCTTGACTTTTTCGCTTCCTTTCGCTCCCCGTTCCCTAACACCGAACTGTTACTCCTAAACCCATTACTCAACTCAAGAGCCTCAGAGCATTCATCCCTCAAAGAATTCGAATTTGAGTTCCTTAAAGAATTCGAATTCGAGTCCCTCAGGTCTCGCTCTCCTACCAATACCTTAGCCCCATGAAAGTAATCTGCAGTAGTTGGAGAAACCTTAGCATTAGAAACTGCCTTCAACTCATCAATCTCTGCCACCACAGCAGCCGCGGTCTTCCTAATGGAACTAGACCTATCAAGACTCTTCCTCCTCCTCGATGAAGAGTCTGTATAGTATTCCCGAGTCTGTGTCGATCCTCCAGGCACACTCTCATCCTTATTAACGCCATTCGCAGTCATCATTGTTGGCTCCTCTACCGGAATCTGCATATCAGACCGCGATACATGGACAGCCGGAGCATCCTCCATTACAGAAACCATCGGTGGCATCCTCGGAAAACTCCTCCCGATCAAGTACCCATCCCATGATGCCCGAGGCTCTTCGAAAGAGTACCTAGGATCATCAGTGCTGATTCTCCCAGTTCCAGCATCGAGCGAAAACCTCGGATCAGTATCACAAGACCTTCTCCCAAACCCGTAATCAGCAATCTCAGATTGAGTCTCTCTGTAACGCCTGGAAATTGGTTTCCGAACAGGCAATGTTCCCGAGTTTTCCCCGTCATCCTGCTTTTTCATCTTCTGCTTGCGCCTCCAGTTTTGCCATTTCTTACTAAAAACTGAGGCCGCAGCCCAAAACCCCCCTCCAGAACTCTTCTTGACCTGTGTATCAAGATCTATATGATCCTTCATTGGCTTCAAATTGTTAACACTCACAACTTCTTCTTCTTCTATAATTTCAGAATTATTCGCCTCTATTTCAAGGGAGATTCCAAGATTCTCCAAATGGGTATCCCGAACTGGAACAATTTCATCACCACCGTCATCGTCATTGTCCTCGCCAGCAGAAGCAAAATCTTCTATGTTTTCAGGTTCTATAAACTCCTCATCATCTCCATTTTCGGGCTCCTCGAGAACGGGTTTATTGGCAACAAAAGACTCGCATTGCTTGCTGCTCTGACAATATTGTGAGTGGTTTTGGGAAGAAGAAGAGGCTTTATTAGCGGTTTTATTAACGTCGTCAATAGTAAAGAGTGACCCGAGGGTGTTACGCGCCCTAACGTCACAAGATTTTCTCTGGGGCTCAAAAAAGAGGCCTAAAGCTTCATTTTTGGAGGCGGAAAAAGATTTCGTACGCCGGAGTTCGGGAAAAAATGAGGTGGATTTGGAGCTGGTAGTTTTAGGTGCTGGCGGCGGTTTGTTGGAAGATGAAGACGAAAACAAAGATTTAATGGCGGCGGCAGTGGCGGACGAGGGGCGTCGAGAGGAGGAGGGCGTATTGGAGGAGGATTGATCTAAGGTGGTGAGCCGTTCGCAGAGGCAGGAAGGGCAAAACCCAGTAAATTGCTCATCTGGATGGCGATCACAACTGAAGGAAGAACGCGGTGGCTGTGGCGGCTGCGGCGGCGGCGCTGTCGGGTCTGCAGCCGTAGGATTCATAACCGTTGAAGGTGGTTGTTTACAGTCAACCCCCAGCTGCTCATTTCACTTCATCTCGCATTTTACACAGAATGTAAGCACAAAAACTCCCAAAAATCTGTATAACCGCGCAAGAATCTGTATGTTATAGAGAGAAACAGAGAGATAAAGCTTTACTTCGTGTACTCAAATGGACAGTAAGAGAGAGTGAAGCGAAGAGAGAGAAAGGAAGAGGAAATAAAAAGAAATTTACCGAAACTTTCTCTCTCTAAAATTCTCTTACGGTTCATTCTTTTCGAGTAGAAATTACTGTTTTGCCCTTCATGTAAATTCCTTCCTTATGTCCAAAAGGAAATTATTATTCTACAAATTAAGTTAGTACCCAATCTTTGAAATGATCAAATTCACTCCAAATATTATATTATATCAAATTGAGTCCTCCATGAAAGAAAATGTCAAAAATTCATTCACAATAAGTACTTTCACTCAAACGCCACATAATTCCTGTAAAAATTTGTCGAATTTCAAATTGATATTATTAATGGAATTGCTTGAAATATGTCCAATTTCAAATGTTCATGCACTGATCCAAGTTCAAGAACAAAATATAACTTCATAAAATCAGATAATTTAGCGCTTGTTTGACTTTCATCATTTCTTATTCTTTTTTTTTTCATATTCATTTTCGATCGTACATTTTTACAATAAAATATTCTTCACATAAAAAAAATTCTTATTTTTTTAACTACGCGTTCTTTCAAAATTTACTATTCAAAATTCATTATTTTCAAAAAAATGTCAAATATAACATTAATAGGTGATGCACTTATAACACCTGTTTGATTGGATTTTTTATTTTCTTTTATTTTTCGTCAATGTCCAATGAAAATTTGTCAAGTATTTCCTGGTACAAAATTCTGTCAAACTTCACTGTACACATCATTTCTCTAATTGAAATTTGGACGAGTTTGGATGTCGAGAACACATTATGCAAGAATATGAAAAGATTGAGGATTTATATGCTAATTAGAAATAGATTGGGGTCAATAATGCAATTAAGAGTAATTTTTTTAGGAGCTTTCAATTTTCAAAGATTCCTGTCTGAGACAAAAGCAAAAGTAAATCACGCCATCACCAGAGAGAGTCTCTCTCTGTATCTCTTTTCTTTCTCTTTCTATACGTATAGTGAGAGAAAGAGAGAGGTCAGGTGTGTGTCTCTCAAATCGCTTTCTTCTTTGGTTTGCTTTTTCTGGTTTTTGCTTTTCCTTTTGTTTTCTTTTTGTTTTGGGGCTTTTCTTTTCTTTTTCTTTTTTCCGTCTCTTTTGCATTTCCGCCAAAAAAAATCAGATCCATAATGAATAATTGGTAATGTTTTTTTTTCACGTTGAAATTTCAGCCTTCGTGATTTTATGGGCCAAAATCAGATTGTGTTGAAGAGGGGAGACTATTTTGGAAAAACTAATTAGTACTAAAAGGCTCGGCTAAATTAGCTAGCCTGTTCTTTTAGTCGGCTCTATTGGCTTCGACCCATAAAGAGGAATTATGCCAATTTATCGGAAGGATTTTGATGGATGCAGTGACGAAAGTGTAAATGGCAGCAGATGATTGAATGAAAGAGTTGATCGTGTTTTAAACAGTTCAATAATAAAATGTCATATGATACTGTGACAACCTTTCTATTAACTTATTTGACAATATAGCATGGCATGTCGAGACACATTACGCGATTTATCTCATCCACAATACTATAGAGGCGAGGGGTGGGGAACCTTCAAAATTGGGGTTCAACCTTTATTTGACAATATAGCATGATTGAAGAAAGAAAAGCATTACTTTTATATGAGTTTCATTGTTTACATGTATTTAGGGTGTATTGGTAATAACAGGCACTTTTTGCCTAGTAAAAGTAAGACTATGTTTCGACTGAGGTGGTAATATTGAGCTTATATGATATTAAAAGGTGATTAAAGAGGAAGGTTGATTTAGAACTTTATTCAAAAGAAAAATTGACGAAGAAGACTGAACTCGATTCAATACCAAGAAAAAGTTAACAAGACGAGCCCCAATCCAAAAGAAAAATCTAACGATGTACTTCAAACGTGGTAGGATTTGACCAGAAAGATTGAGGAAGCTCGTTCTAATTTGAAATAAATCTAGGGGTGGACAAAATGCCCTGACCAAATTAAATCAAATCAAAATCAAACCAACCAAACGGTTCGGTTCTACAAAAGAAATTAATGGCTTTGATTCTTCTAACTAAGAACCATTTGGTTATGATTATGGTTCGATTCTAGTTCTAGAATCGAGAATCAAAACCAAACTTGATTTTCAATTTTATTTTTCTATATTAATTAGTAGAAATCCTAATTTTGTATTAATTGGAAACATCTCATTAATTGGAGACAACTCATTAATCGATTCTGAGTCATTGAAGACATCCCATTAATTACGTACTCCCTAATTTTGTATTCATTTGAATAATTTTTCTCACTCTTTTTCAATCTACACAAAATCGAGGGATTCCTACACTGTATTTCATCACATCAGTGGATGAGACTCTTTCAAGATCGAAAAATGGAATTGGCCAGTCTTTTGAAAACATTTTAACACTTCAATTATTTGACGAAATATTTGTGTTCTTTACAAATAGAGTAAAATTCAATAAACATTCACAGAATATTAAGCAATTAATGGTTGTATGTAAAAGTGGACTATAAAAGTTTTGCAAAGTCATCATTTATTGTGATAGTGTGACATTAAAACTACTGCAATTAGTTTAGTGAATCATTGTTATTAGGCAATCTTTTGTACGTGAAAGAAAATTTATTTATGCATTCAAATTATGACTATATTTTGTTTATTAGTTTGGATATTTGTAATCTTGATGATTGATAATTTAAACTTGCTAAATATTTAATATTTGTTTTTTTTTATTTAGGTATATATTACTAACTTATAAATATGGTGCAAATCTGAAAATTTAAGAAATAAAACTAGAACCAAATCATTGGTTCATGATTCGATTAAGTTATCTTGAAATCGGAAACCAAATGTAACAATGTCCACATCAAGATCAACCAAATTCAAATGGAAATCCAACTTGCCATTATAATTCTTAGGCCAACAAAGGGAAATAAATTAATTTGTACGAACAAGGCTTGGCTCAATTACCTAGCCTATCCTCATTAGTCACCTCTCTTGGCTTTGGCACAAATTGTGTTGTTTTGGGATGGGTGCTTAGCACATATCAAAATTTCTGTGATAGTGAATCTCACTACTACATTATCCACTAAACTAGGATGCATTTTCTTTATTAATTGAACAATGAAATGACGAGTCTATTGTCACCTAAACTAGAACGAATTACCATTTATGCTACTAAGTATTACTCAATTGTATCAGGATGGATTAGTAATGATTTGGAGCTTTAAGACTGGCATGGTTAGGTCAAAAAGTGAAAGTAAGCTTTAATTACGTCGAAGGTGGTGTTATTAAGTTTATATGATCATCATAAAGTAATTAAAGATGATTTTTTATTTAAATGTCAATGTGCCACAACAAACTAAACTAGTTATAACAGTCTACATGTAAAAAAAGATTCGACGAGAAAGATTGATAAAGCTCTATATAAACTATGAGTTGTGATGGTCTAATTAACTCGTCAATCTCTCTTCTATATAAACTCACCAATCATTCTATTTCAAATATCGGACATTTTACAACCTACTAAGTTTCTTATGAACTTTTCCTATATAAAAACTAAAGTACAATAACTCATCACTTCTATCTCTAATGACTTAAATCCATGACAAATATTATTTGTCATATTTTTTACATTTCCATAGATTCACAACCTGATAAAAACTTGCTCAAAGCGTGACATCAAATATTTAAATGTATTCTTAAATATACTAAAATAGGACTCGTTCGAAAATATTAAATTTTAACCAAAGTTGTCAATGGAACGACACCTAGGGGTTGTCTGGGATTGATTAAAATCTCATTTTATGATCGTTGAAGCCCAGCAATGATAACAATTTAGAGATTTCAGATATTGCTTCTGTGAGTAACGGTCATATAAAACGGTCAAGTGGCGTCCCTGTTTTTGATTTGATCCACAATCCTGTCACAGTAGCATCTCTCTATACACATAACAAAATTCATTTATAATTAGCCTATTTGTACAGATGATTTTGCATAAGTAGGTAGCATGCACTGCCGTGGTTTTAATGATGATCCTGCTATCATTGCATCGTGCGAAATCAACGGCTTTTAGAGGGAGAGACAAGCAATGGTCCAAATCAACGGTATCAATTTTATTATATTAAATTTAGGTCAAATTCTTCCTTGGATTTCCTCCCGTATACGTAGGTAATCCGCAATATGTATAATGATTATTATTACACAAGTTGCCACTCGTGTGAATCCTATGTCGGGACTACGTACATTACCACTTTACATGCATCTTTATTATAATTTGTGTATGTAAGCGTGTGTACTAATTCATGGAAAATGGTATCGCTATTATAATTGAAATCTGCTTGAAATTTGCTATATGTACATAAGAGGGAGTGCCAGAAACCCATCAGAATACACACATACAGTGTGGTCCACATATTTTTATTCATTTTTTAATACAAGGTGGGGCCCAGCATTTGTGAGTGTTCTGGTGGCATTCTGGCAAAAGGCTTCTGTACAAATGGTTTAATGCATTATAATTATTTAAACGAACAAATTTCTCGACTAGAAAATTTGCGGGTTTCATTTTCCTCTCTTAAAAATGTACTTTTTAAAATCAAACATTAATTATAATCATACATTCCGAACTCACAAATATTACTGACTTGTCAACGACTTGCACATATAATCGATTTTATTCAGCAACGGAATTAACTGTCATGGCTCGTCTAATAATGTTAGGTTACGCTTCCCCCTTATAAACTTGTATTTTTCTTTATTTTCAGTATTAAATAAATACTTCACTTTTGTGGAAAAAATAACAAAAATGATGGATCAATGAATTCATATGCTTTCAATACCAAAATCTCGTCAATTAGATTAGTCCATATACCACTAAAAATCAAACACTCCAAAAATTTGAATTTAAAAAAGAATATTTTCCGTGAAATTTTTTTCAAACAAACACACCCTTAACGTGAGCCATTAACAACCAAAAAATGGAATAATAAGGGTAAAATGGTAAATTTATTGTTGTCATTAAATTGTACGATAGTCAAATAATATCACCTCACAACCCTTGCTACAATTTCTTTTTGCAAGCTACAAAAGTTTTACGTGTATTTATTTTATATAATTTGTATTTATTTATTAATCAAATAAAATACATTTTTTAAATGAAATTTTATATATTGTAAAATACATATACTTATTTTAATTATTAATACAAACTTGTGCAGTAAATGGTGGACCGTGAAGAAGCTGACCAGCCCACCGTCGAGTCACGAGCAAGATAAGCCCATTTTTAGGTCTAGCGGGCCCACATATTTATTAAGGGCCCCATTAATTCTCTTTTTATTTCACATGGAAAAGAAAGAAAGAAACCCATCCAATCCACGTGTATGTCCGTAATATTCTATATTTTGTATATGGAATGAATAGAAATAAAGTGATTCTCTGTCTTCACTCTTTTAACTTTTCCTTTATTTTATCCACAAAATAATTAGTATTTACCTACATATAGCTTCAATATTTGTCTCTCATATATTGACCCATATTTTTGAGACAAGAATTCTGTGGGACCCATTTGAGTGCATTTTTCCATTTTCTTGTACTTTATTTAAAAGAATAATTTTTATAAACTGTTTAAATTATAAATAAGTATAAACGAGTTGTGAATAGTAATTGTGGATTATTCGAAATACATAGACAAAAAGTAAATCGTCTATAAACATGAGTTAAACATAATCTTAAGGGGGAAAATTGATATATCGACTAATTGTGAAGGCTGTGTCGATTTTTATTCCTGATGTCTAATCATAAAATATCTATTTTATAGGTTTTTTATTGTTATGTATTTAGGTTTTTTCAGATGTTCATCGCGAACTAACCTCTACAAAATGGTGGTTCATTTCTGATGGATCGTTTGAGTTTTAGATCGATGAAGTTGATCTCTAGTCTTTTAAACTCTATTACCTTATCTAGTCTTGAAGTCATACTTCAAGTCCTCAGATATTAATCTTCTCTTATTCGCTAGATCTAAAATGGACATAAGAGTGACTTTCGGGACCAAACAAGGCTGCCTTGAATGGTGCATGAAAATGGTGATGTCACTTTCAGGAGAGCTCTTCTTGTTCAAATCGAATTGAAATTTTTATTTTATTTCAGCTATCTTATGAATTCAAATCTTTTATGTGATGAGATAGACCTTCAAGTTTAGTGATGAATTAGATTGAATTGTTGTCATCTTTCACCAAATTTTAAAATAATTTTTAATTAAGTTCGGAAAAAAAAAAGAATTTACCTAATGTTCATACTTCAAATTTTAATGATAAATATAACAAAATTTAAAGCTTCTTTAGAACAGACGTTTGGAGGATTCTTACGGTTTCTAAGTTAATCTGTCATTGGTGAGTGAGATCAAGCATATATTCTGAAGAGTAAAGCAACTTTACCCGAAAATGTTTGACACCTCGGATGATCGACCCTCAAATTGTGTGTGGGTCCCGCGACATGTGTATGTTCGGTCATCCCATATGTCATCTCCTATGTTCGTGTAGCATTACTCTATTCTAAAACCTTAATTTGTATATTATTTTTTGCATTGACAATAATCTGCTTAAAATTGACTTATAATAAGACAATCAAAATAATCAAAAAATCAAAGTGCGGTGCACGCTTGCATTAAAGGTTCCACAAATATCGCCAAACCCATAATTTTTATCTAATAATGCTGTCTAATTATATTAAGCACTTAATAATTATTGTCCATAATTACAAGGATTATATTGGTATCTCGAAGTTCTTCTCCTAGTTATAGGGCTCTAATTAGTTGAAAAATAGAGGACTAACATGCAATAAATTAAAAATTTAAGGGTGAAAATCATGGTGAAAAGGAGAAAAAAATGGTGTGTTTGGATGATTACTTTAGGCTTTACCCCCACATAATTATTAATTAATGCATTTTTTAATAAAGAATGTTTGTGTTGATTGATAGCCCACTATAAAAGAAGCCCTCATTTTGGACCCCCAAAATCCCTATTCACATCCACCCTCAATAGCATGTGTTATTGCTTATTATTTTGAATTATTTTCTCTCTTTTTTTCATTGATATTTATAGTGTGTCGATAACAATGTTTTACGATTAAAGAAACGTAGACAAATGTTTAGAGTTAATAAAAATCAACAAATTCAACGCCTAAAAAGGTGTAGACCTGAATTCATGTTAAGAGAAAAATTCGAAGAAGGCTAAAATTGAGTTCAAGTTATCGCATCAAGTTCAACCCTGTACATTATAGGAATGTAACACAAGTGGTATGAAGATAGTTTCAATAATCTAAAGAACATGATCCCTAGAAAGAATTTAGAGTTTGGCATGTTACTAAAGCTAGACAAAACTGTAGAAGCATACAAAAGGATTTGAAGGCACATTTTCATAGGGATTAGCATATATTCCAAACAGATCTTCAGCTGATTATATGAATCTTTGTAGAGTTTGCATATGATTTACTGACATGCCATGAAATGAATAAGAAAAGGGCTTTCCTCTGCAGCTTTTTTTAATATGCATGAAAATCATCAGAGGAGACAATTTTCAAAGGTGAAAGGAATAAAGAAAAACAAAGAGGGGTCATTTCTTTTCTTTTATGCTCAAGGTAAGGGAAAAAGGATGAATAAGAGAGTAAAAGTTGAATTATTTTTGGGACAATTTGATGTCTTCATGGAAAATTAATGGGCCCACAAGTACTTTCCGGTTTCCAGGCTGGGGTACTCAATGCCCAGAGGCTGAAACAGATTCAGAATGGAGCAAAGTTGAGTTGGGCCAGATAAAAAAGGCTTAAAGTCAGTTGGAACCCATTGCTGGGCTTGGTTTCGGAAAAAATTCATATTTAAGGTGTATTCTTTACCTCAATTCAAAAGTAAGGTAAATAGTTTAAAATTTTAAAAATCAGGTATAAATTTAATTAATTAAAAATATTTATTAAATAAAAATATTAAAGTCACAATTTGTGATTAATGGTTACATATTCATAATTATAAGTCATAAATTTATTTACTGGTCACATATCGTCCAAATTTTTTTATCACATATTATTTCGAGGTCACAGATTTTTAAATTAGTTGGTCACAGATTAGTTTTGAGTCACATTCTCAAAAATTTTAGGTCACAGATTAAATNTTATAAGTCATAAATTTATTTACTGGTCACATATCGTCAAAATTTTTTTATCACATATTATTTCGAGGTCACAGATAAAAAAATTTGTACGTCACATATTATTTTTAAGTCACATATTATTAAATTTTTAGGTCACAGTTGAATAATTGATCACAAATTAACAAGCATTTGGTCACAGACTCTCAAATATTTGGTCACAGACTCATGAGTACCTAACTTCAAAATTTAATAATAGAGAATTCAAATATTTGGTCATAGACTATGACCCCAAATATTTGGTCACAGACCCAAGCCACGCCACAGCACACACACACCGACTGCACACCACAACTCCATTAATCAGTTTTATCCAAAGCCTGTGAGAAAATGGTAGCGGTCAAAGCTAAGAACTGGTCTGAATCAACTCACCGATTTCTCAAACTCTGTGCTGATTCTGGGAATATAGAATCCTGTTACACTCTCGGCATGGTAAATATATTTGTTATAGAAATAATTTTATCAAAAATGTGATAAGGATTTCGTCAATAACTGTTATTCTTTGGCCACAGATTCGATTCTACTGTTTGCGGAACCGAGGAAGCGGTGCGTCTTTAATAGCCAAGGCAGCGATTAGTTCTTACGCGCCGACGCTGTATTCATTCACCGTCATTCAGTTCAACGGTAGCGTCGGCTCGAAAAACAACAACAATCTGAGAGCTGGTGTTGCACTCTACGCACGGGCCGCTTTCTTGGGGCATATCGACGCCCTTAGAGAGCTCGGCTACTGCTTGCAAGACGGTTATGGAGTGAAGCAGAACATCGCCGACGGGCGCCGATTCCTCGTCCAAGCCAACGAGCGAGAGCTAGCCGCCGTTTTGGCCACGCCGCTGCTCTGCTATGGACGAGGAGGGGGAGGGGATGGGAGGAGAAGAAGGTGGCGGCAGCCAGTGGATTGGAGTGGAGAGAAATGGTGAAGAGAGATGGATTAGGGTTTAAAATGATTTGGGTTTAATATTTAAAATAAAATACCTAATATTTGAATAATTAAACTTCTAACCTGATTTTTGAATTGGTGTAAATTATACACCTGATTTTTTGTAATTTTCCCTTGGTTTATTCCCCCCCCCCCCCCAACCCACGCACCCATCCCCTTCAAACCAACCCCACCCCCCACCCCCCCACCCCAAAAAAATGCTAATACTAATAAAGAAAATAAAAAATAAAAAAAACTTGAAATTCCTCCCTGAAAAAGATTACTAATAGCCCCAACACATTAAGGAGCTCCATTTTTTTGAAAAAAAATGCATTCTTGAATAGTATTTCGACAATATTTCAACCACACATTTTTCAATAAAATAATATTACACGTAAACCTACAAAAATTTCTTATTTTTTAATCACACATTTCTCATCAATAAACTATATTAAAAATTGCTTCTTCTTTTTTTGACAAAATAGGGCTCAAACAAACTAGTATATGCAAATACAAAAACACTATGTGCCTCAACTACACATTTGTAACTCTGTGATATAAGGATACTATAATCTCTTCTTGAATTGGTTATTCCTAAATGAGTCATGAAAGAAATAACAAATGCAATCTGTCTCCACATTAGTTAAGTATCAAAACATGTTGTCATTTCCTTAAATGTACATAAGAACTAGTATGAAAGTGTTCAAATTCCAGTTTCTTCTTCCTAACTTTAGAAAGCACTTGTGGGGTTATTTACTGGATCTGAAATCTCTTCAGCCTAATAGAATTGCTCTATTGTGAGACAAATTATCAAAGTAATAGTAAATAAAAGGGACATTCCTTAAAAGTATTAATGGGTTCATAACCTTGAGTTTTTCGTAAAAATACGAGAACTCACATTATTTTATTTATCTTCAAAGATTCATTACCTTTTGTCCACTTTAATGAAATCAAACTGTCTTTCTAATTTACACTCACATCTCCTTTCCTTTCCATCGTTCTTTTAAATTTTTGAACCATCATACTTGTTGAGAACAAAAATCTTCACGGGAACCAGTTTGATTCAAGTCATCTCAGAGAAGACGGAAACATTTAGCACCATTCCCTTATTTTCTAGTAATTTTCTCACAACAGATCGTCAAAGAATTGCTCTATTATTCTACAGAAATCTGTGCCTAATAATACTAGTCCGTGCTCTAGACTCGTTTTATCAGTATATCAAGAACCTTTTAGCATATTCGATAAGATGCACTGAACAATACTCAACTGTATAAAAGACGAAAATGAAATTTAAATCTTATTTAGCGTATTGTTTGGTCTTGTCCAACAATGCATATAAATCATGCTCCTCACTTCATCAGGATGAAGGTTCACAAGCTGAACCATCTACCCGTTTATTCTCGTTGGAAAGGATTTTGGCAGATTGAACTAACTTGGCTATAGCGTGAACTTTCTTTGCTATCGATGGGAGCCTTTCAGCTGCCTCAGCATACAACTGAACTTCCAATCCCGTCGATCGTCCATCTTCAGGATCCAGGTTGGCAAACTTGGAAAATAACTGCAGCGCTCTCTGAGCTGCAGAATCCAGATCGTGCAATGCTTCTTTGCAAGAAATGGCTGTCTCGAGGTTTTCAAGTCCGTCTATGTTACCTCCTTCGTGGTCTCCTCTATCTATCAATTTCTTGCTCAATGGCATTTTAGCACCCTTCGTGCTACCCGAGACTTCACCAAAATCAGTTCTGGGGATTGCACATATTGGGCTCAGCGAGGTCACTGGAGTATCTCTCACATCCTATGAAGGACATAATTAATTTGTTAGAATGTTAACATTTGTCGTAGGGAGCCAATATATTACAGTGGTGGAATAGCAATTTTGCACCAAAAAAAAGCAACAAGACCCTCAATTAAACGATTATACATGACATCTCTGAACTGAAACTGGCCGCTTTAAGAAAAACAGGTGTGACTGTTTTATTGGGGCTTTATTAAGATGATCCAACGAAAAAAGAATATTTCTTATATTCAATTTTCAAATGTAAGAAATTGGAGGTTTCGATTTGTCTTTGAACTGATAAACCATACCTGTCCGTAAGTATCTGTCCTTTGCAATATTTCAAGCAACGAATTGGATGGGTCCTTCAGCATAGAATTTGGGTCGATCTCTATGCTTTCTCTGTGAGTTGCACCTACAGAATCTCGAGCCTGCATGCCAGAAAATCTCTTTGAACCTCCAACACGGTTCTTTTGCACGAGAAGTCGTGCCGAGTAGCTTTTCCTTGCGGATGACTTCCTTCCCTCTGGCTGCGAACAACACAAATATAAGGCTTGACTTTATTTCCATCACCAGCCCAGACAAAACAGAGGAAAATAATTTCTTGACGAAACCCTTGTTACATGAACAAAGGCTAAAAAAGTAACAAAACATCTAGGGTAATAGTCATGTCTAAAGCTGACGTTTTTTGCAAAATGTAAACAGTACATAGTATTACATTGGAAATTCAAACCTTCAATCATGTTAACGTGTTTAAAAAGTGCAGCTGAATTGACTTGCCTGAGAATTTGTGTTGGAGAAATTGTCATCTTTGTCAACTTCTCTCACCCCAACTTCAGTTATATTTGACTGCAGCTTTGCTGACATCTCATGAAAAACATGCTCATGGCATAGGTTCAAATTTTTAATCTGATGTTGATCCATGCTATCACAAAAAGTACCAGAATAATGCATGCATTCCTTTAAAGTGGCATCCTGTAAATCAATGTCTTCACGAAAGTCAAAGATGGGTTGTGCAGAAGAATTATCCAGACCAGTAGCTATAGGAGAGAGCTTGATGCGCTTGGTATCACGATATGTCTCCATAGCTAGGTCTTGTGCTGCAGGAGGTCATTGCATGTTAGCCATAAGATTTCAAAGCACCAAGGATCAGATAATGTGTTTCTATCTTGAATTACACACTTGTACTAATGTTACTCTAAATAGCTTGAACCGAATTCATAGATGTGTTTAGGTTGTATCACAAAAACTTGCAATCACCAACCATCTTTAAAATCTGAGGTTTATTAATGTGTAAATACTATGACAAGTGTTTCACAAGCAGTGCAGCAACCAAAGAGCAACATGTAAACAAAAGTGAAGTGACCACACTTATCTGCAGAGGCAGTCATGGTTCGAAGAAATGGCATTGTGAAAAATTGAACAAGACTATGGATTTCTACTCCAAATAACGCCATGTGAAGGCAGATCAGAACTATGTAAACTGCATACATAACTTCCATGTAAATTTAATATTCGTTTATACATTCTATTTTTTTAAGAAACCACCTAATAAGTTGTTATAATGCACAAATCAAACTAGTACATCATTAGCAGATTCTTTATTTAAATAATTAATTTCTTTTTTGGAATCGGTTAATTAAAAATCTCCCTTACAGTCTGTCTTTCACAAGTCTTTCTCAGTTTCATCATTAAAATCAGTTTTTTGGACAGAAGAAGAAAAAAAATTCAGAAAGTGGAGACTCGATGTTCACTTATTGATCAATACTGCCATTGATAAAGTAAGCCTAGAAAGGACGATCTAAACTACTTATAACAGAAAAAGATAATGTTCCCAGTATCTCCATCCTTCAAACTGCATAGTGTTTAAGAATGTAAACAGGATCAGGAAACGAAAGCAGCTTGATCTCACACATACTCTCCAAAGCACAGTGTGTCACATTCAAGGCCTCCACGTCTGAAATGTCTGGCGAATTGAGAAGATCCAAACACACTGTATGAATTTTTAACCAGCGGTTATCCAATGCATAGCTGCTAATGCACAAATATCAATTGTCAATGTATGAAACCCAGTAATTAGCAAGATGCCAAGAACAGCCTCTTTGCAACATTGAAAATAAGTTGCTCACCTACAAGTTTCTTGGGGACTTGGAGATCCTTGGCTGAAATCTGTATCTGATAAAATGCTGGACAAGGTCCCAGAGAATTTATTGCTGCCCTCTAAACCATGTATTGGAGGACTTTGCGATATGGGACATGCAGAGTCTTCTTGCAAACCATGGGTAACCAAGGGAGAACACTTTTCTGGTTTAACCTATGAACAAAAGTTAAGGAAAGCACGAAACATTATATAAAACTTGAACAAAAGGGTCATTTCATATTTTCTAAAACATGGGGAATAAGAGTCAAAATGGTTGATTTATCCTTGTATTTTGGATGTC
>CAIGRS010053959.1:0-10009 GCA_903798395.1 Fraxinus floribunda | reverse complement strand
TAAAAGAAGATATTTTGGAAGTGTTAATATGCGTGAAGGATTGGGAAGACGCTAATTATCGATTTCAAGATAAATATGTCGAAATTGCATATAACCAAGTAAGTGATATTTAATTTCACCACATTCATCATAATATTATATATATATATTTAAGTTTAATAATTTAGTAGTTTATAAATTATAGTTATTATAAAAAAAATTTAAATTTGGACGAGCCGGAGCCGAGCGGGTGGTTCGCGAGCCGTGAGCTCGTGCGAGTATGAGCTGAGCTCGTCAGAGTATGGGCTGAGCCAGCTCGGCTTGGCCCATTGCCACCTCTAAGAAAGACCAATTTCCACTACCATTCACTCATCAGATGTTGGATTGTTTGGCAGGGTATTTTCATTATTATTTTCTGGATGGATATTCAAGCTACAATCAGATTACAATAGCACCAGAGAATAAAGAAAAGATTATTTCACTTATCATTATGGAACTTTTGCTTTTCGACATATAACTTTTGGTTCATGTAATTCCCCAACCACTTTTCAAATATGCACGATGGCTATATTTCCAGACATGTTAGAGGAGATCTTGAGGTATTTATGGACGACATTTCTATTTTTGGTACATCTTTTGATAATTACCTTCACAACCTCTCTTTGGTGTTACAACGTTGTGAAGAAAATAACTTAGTTCTTAACTGAGAAAGGTGTCATTTTATGGTACAAGAGGAAATTATACTAGGTCATCATGTTTTAGCAAAGGGACTGGAAGTTGACAGAGCCAAGATTGGTATGATAGAGAAGTTGCCACCGCCTAAATGTCAAAGGAATTTGGAGTTTCTTGGCACATGTTAGGTTCTACATAAGGTTCATTAAAGACTTCTCAAATGAAGCTAAGCCTCTATACAACCTTCTAGAGAAGAATACTACATTTGTGTTTGATAAAGAATGTCTCATGGCCTTTGAGATAGTTGTGGAAAAATTGATTACGGCTCTAGTTATGATAGTGTCATATTGGAGTCAGCCATTTGAAGTCACGTGTGATGTTGGTAATTATACAGTTGTATCAGTATTGGGACAACAATGTGATAAGATATTTCGGTCCATTAACTATGCTAGAAAACTCTATATAGAGCTCAACTTAACTACACTACAATAGAAAATGAGATGTTTGTAGTGGTCTTTGCTTGTGATAAGTTCGTGCCTTATCTCATGGCACCAAGGTGATAATCTATACAGATCATGCAACAATTCGATATTTGTTTGCAAAGAAGGATGTAATGCCCATTTGATCCTATGGATATTAGTCTTACAAGAGATTGGTGTTGATATTTGGACAAAAAGGGCAGCGAGAATGTGGTGGTTGATCATCTTTCAAGGCTAGAGAGTGAAGAATAGAATGATAGTAGTCAAATCTAAGATATTTTTCCTAATGATCTCTTCTTAACAGTTTCATCCAAACTCCCATGGTATGTTGATTTTGTTAATTATTTAGCATGTGGAGATATGTCACCAAACTTGACCTCTCATCAAAAGAAAAAAATCATTACATGATGTTAAGTCCTATTTATGGGATGATCCATTGCTATTCAAGAATTGCTAGATCAGATGATAAAGAGGTGTTCCTATGGAAGAAGCAAATCAATTATGGAGTGATACCATTCCTTATCTTATGGAGGTCACTTCGGTCCTGAACATACTGCAACAAAGGTACTACAGTCAGGATTTTATTGGTACTCTTTTCATGGATTGTTATACCTTTGTGAAGATTTGTGACCATTGTCAACGTACTAGGAATATTTTAAGGCATCGTGAGCTTTCATTAACCAACATGCTCACAGTAAAAACTTTTGATATTTGGGAGGTAGATTATAAGTGCGTTTTACACACTTATTAGGCCACAAAACATGGACAATTGTGGGTAACTATATCAAAATATGGCTTAGTTCTATATAAATTGTATTTTGTAGGATAACATTGATGTACACGGTGGAATTTAGGAAGTAAAAATGACTAAAATGGAAGAAAATCATAGTTCAGGGACCAAAGTGAAGGAAAAATTTTGGTTTCCTTATTTGAATAAAACTATTATGGAAACGAATCTTGGGGCTTCTTTTAAAGGCCTAGGGACATCCAGAACTAAAAAAACATATTACAACACATTCTAATAGATTTTAGGAGCAAAGAATGAGGCAAGAACAAAAAGATCGATTCCAAGACTCGAAAATTCAATTCAAGCATTATTTGGGTGATGTCGATTCTTTGATATTGCTTTTATTTTCTTCTTCATAACATGCTAGGCTAGTTTCCTTTGTGCTAGCAGAATGATAAACCATGCAGTATGAGTTTTAATCTTTAGTTAGTTTTATATACTTGACATTGAAACATGTTTTCGAATATTGAATGATTTATACGATTTTCTTTTCTCCACAATTATTGTGCATGGTAGTTGCACAAATTTGGTGGCTTATTTTATGCATTCGAAAGAAGGAAATAAGTTCGACATATATAAATTATCATAGGGATCGATAGGGGATAGAAATATATCACATACTCTATGTGAATCTTTAAGTGTTCATAAAAATTCATGCACTTTTATATGTTCGAAATCATCATAGAAATATAGTTGTGTCATATATAAAAGTAGGTTTAACATTACTCGAGAGAAATTGTTAAACCTACTTTTATATATGACACAACTATATTTAAATAAAATAGGAAAATTGATTCGTCAAAATTCAATCGTGTTGTCAACGTGTAAAACCAAGGTTAAAACTGATTATTGCATGTGAATTCGTAATCCTAGTGCATTTGTTATTTATTAAATACATTAATCTGCCATTAGAATAATTTGCATTTAAGTTAGTTAATTTACTCATAATTGCATAAGTAGATTAGTTTAGTTATAATTTTGTCACAAACAAGTCGCATTATCCTTATTTAGGTTAAAGTTGTGATAATTAAAATTGAACTAATCGATTTCCATGGCACGATACTTGGACTCTAACGAACCATACATTTGTGGTGGTTTTAATTCGAAATATATTTTCATGAATAATAGACTTCATAGGTCATTTTTCGTCCTCCTTAGGCCAGTTGTATATTGTACTTATTGTGGACTATATATTCAAACAACAAACAATTCAAAAATGGTCTTGAAATTTTTACATAAAAACATATTTACTCGTTTTACCACACCGAGAGCAATTATCAGTGATGAAGGTACACATTTCTGTAACAAACTTTTCAAATCTCTATTGGCAAAGTCTAATGTACAGCATAAGTTGGCACTTGGCGATCATCCCCAATCTAATTGCAAAGATTGGGCTCACAAACTAGATGATGCATTATGGGCATAACGAACATCATTCGAAACGCCAATTTGAATGTCACCTTACCCGTTAGAATTTGGGAAAGCATATCACATGCTAATGGAATTGGATTGAGCTTATTAGGCTGTGAAAAAGCTTAATTTTGATATGAAAGTGGCATGTCCAAATCACCTCTTTCAACTTGATAAACTGTAGAAGATTTAAAATGAGGCATATGAGAACGTAAAGATATATATGGAGTAGAGAATTGGCATGACAATAGGATCTTAAATCACTTTGATCATGACCATCTATCGTTTATAAAGTGTTCCCATTTGGCACGTTGGAGTTGTTGAGCAAAGATGGATCAATATTTCGAGCCAACAATCAACACCTCAATTACTATGGAGAGCAAGAAGGGATGTGGAAGAAATCTCCCTTGGCTAATCAACTTAAAACTGCATCAACGTCAAGCTAATGTCGTTAAAAAAACACTTCTTGAGAGGCAACCCAAGTTCTATCCCTTTATTTCGATTAACTAGATAGTAGTTTATGCATTTTTGTTATGTTCGTAACACTTTTCTTTTTTTTTCGTGGAAAAATATCAAGTTTGGGGCAGAAACCAAGCATATATTGGAGATTGGAGATCAATTCTCAGAGTTTGGAGGGAAAAAATTTGAACCAGCGCCACACATCAGCACTGAGGCTCTATGCTCGAGCTAAAATTGAACCGAGACCAAGCTCCACAAACCCTTATTTTATCTAAAGTTTGTGGTGGAGCCACATTCCGGGCATTACATCGCCATGACCAGCCCCTTTTATTACACATTTCCCCAATTCCACGTATAACAAAAACACCCCTAAAACCCACAACCCTCGACATTCTCCCTCTGAAAGCAAGAAATATAAAATATCCACGATCTGATCTAAAAAATCTCATCTTTACTCTTCAATCATCTAAATCCAATCTTCAATTCTTCATAAATCCAAACATATCCTTCCACATCCATACTAAATCCATAAAAACTACCTCCAATTTCCAACAAATTCGCCCCTCTCCCCCACCTAACCCATAATTTCAAAATCTCTTCTTTCTTCACCCACATTTCCATATTCCCTAAAATCATACACCCATACACAAATTAACCAAACCCACTACTACTATTTAGTTCTTCAACTTTACAAATGCTTAATTACTAGGGTTTGTTCGAATGTTTTGGGAACTCCACCTCTATAAGCAAGGGTTATTGAATGTAAGCACAACCTCTTTGGAGTACATATTGGTGAGTTATTAATACTTTTTGTTGGTAATTGGATGTGGAGAATTTGGGAGTTTTGATTTTGGGACGTGATAGAGCATTGCTTTAGATTGTGTGGGAAGAAGTTAGGGAGATTTTGATCCTTGAATTGTTGGAGTTTGAATTAGTTCTCACAAATTGTTTGATAAAATTCCAAAGAGTAAATCTATAGTTTTGTAGTGGATTTTGGTGGTATACTTGGGCTTATTGACATTGTGGTTTGATTTGGGATTAGTTGCTGGGATTACTTCGACTGTGTTTGTTCTTGTGATATTAAGAAGTTGTTTACGTTGGTTTGTTTGATTGAAATTGGTTGACTTAGAAATTCAAAATGCTACCTAAAAAAGACTAAAAGCTCGGCTTCATCTTCCACACTTTATGATAAGACTAAGCTTTATAAGTGTCGATGTAGAAGATAGGTACAACAAAATGGTGGTGCATAGGAATTGCATTCAGGAACGGGGTTTTTGAGAACTATGTGAAAAATCAAATTGTTAGTAGGCTTTGAAAAATATTTGCTAAACAACTACCTTCGGCCTCGATACCATTAGTACGGGAATTCTATGCTAACTCCAAGGAACATCGAACCTTTGAGAATTATGTGTAGGGTAAATGGATTCCATTTGATATGCCTCAATCAACAAATACTACAAAGTGCCATATATACCCCATGATGAGTACTCAAAGATTCGTGAAGACAGAGATGACCCCAATAGAATACTCAGAGTGTTGGCAAATGAAGGACTAATTGGAAATCAGCATCCACAAATGTGACCAACTTTCCAGCATCAAGCATAATTTTGGATTGCAAAATTTGGTATCATTTTATTTCTGCCAAACTGTTACCAAACAGTAATCTAAGTGAGGTAACCAAGGAAAGGGCGTTATTGAAATGGTATTTAACAGGGTTACTCCATCGATATTGGTAAGGTAATCCTAAACAACATCTTATACAGGCTAATGAGGTCGTTCACTGCTGGCTTGGGACACCTATCGTTGATTCACGAGTTATGTATAAAAGGGAGTGTTTCAATACTCCAATCTGAAGAGGTGGTATATCCCAAACCATATCTCATGCGGGTAAAAAGAGAAAAGTTCTTGAGTCATCATGGCTCAACAAGTGCACCTTGACCTTCTTAGGTACATTTTTCGACTCCACCGATCAGGTAAACTTGTAATGATATTACTAGTCCACTTCAAGTCATGCGGTAGCAAATGACACAATGGCAAAAAGGAATACAACTACAATCGAATCTAATGCAGAACTCAATGTATGACCAATTCACTATCAGAATGAGTTCAACACTGCTTGGCATCCATGTTCCCTAATCGGACTTTTCCTAAACCACTGTTGTTCCCATACCAATCACACACTCCAACTCTACCCAACCAAGACATCAAAGTCAACAAAGACAATTAATGTCTTCACTCAGGTCAATCTCCTTCCATTGTCTTTAATTTTACTTTGGAGATAATACGTGGTTTAAGTTTGGGTAGTATTTTTTTTCTTTTGTTTGTGTTGTATTGCATACTTGTGTGAGTTGGATACATTTTACTGTCCATGTTGCATATACTTGAAAAACATGTGTTAGGCTATGAATTGTAATAGAGTTGTGTGTTCGAGTAAGATTTTTTCTTAGCCTTGTAAAATGTGACAATAATTGTACACGTGAAATGAGTTTAGTGTGGTACATGAAAAGGTTGATTCTCATGACTTATGTTGAACTAGAAAACTTAAATGCTCAATCCCATAAAAAAAATCTCATATTACGACCTTGAACCACTTTCAGTATAATTTGGAATGGTCGAGCCAGTAAAAGAGATGATCTAGACTTGTGGTGATTCCATGCTTGATTATGAAGAAAATGTGTGAAGTATCTTTAACTATCACTTAAACTAGGTAATGACCATATGTCAGGGATCTAAGTTTGTTCAAATATGCCTTGCAAAAGGGCATTGCACTTATTAAATTTTAATCCTCACTTCATAGCCTTTTTTATTCGAGCCAGTAAGTCTGTCGGGGTATCTCGAAACCCAGTACCCTTTGGCCCTTAAAATTGGGGATTTATCGACTTAAAGCTTGTCACAGTAAAAAAAAGAAAAGCTTAATGGAATGAGTAGTGGTGGCAAAAAAGCTAGTCGGCTCGGCCCGTAAAAAGCCCGAGCCGGGCCCGGCTCGGGCTCGGTTACACAGAGCCAAGGCCCGGGCCGAGCCCCATTTTGGGGCATCGGCCCTAGCCGGCCAATTTTAAAAAAAAATAAATTTAAATGGCAGCTTTGGAAAGCTGCCTGCACAAGGCCAAAAAAAGCTCGGCCTAAAAAAGCTCGGGCTCGGCTCGAGCTTTTTTTTTTCGGCTCGGGCTCGGCTCGTTGCCACCACTAGGAATGAGGTTGATCTTGAGATATAAATATCAAAAAAGTGAGTACTTGTGCAATTGTGATTATATTGTGGGGCTTAGATAACTAGTGGGCTTGAATCCCTTAGAATAAGCTTGAATCCCAAAATATTCAAAGTTTGGGATAATCATCACATGCATAAATTGTTGATGTTACAGGTTAGATTCAACCAAATTTGAGCGGTAAAAGAAAGTAGTAACTTGAAAATCAACCATGGAATACGTCCTTGGGAAGAGGAAAAAAAAACAAGTTTGGGGTGTGAATTCCACGAGCGAAGAAAGATATATTTGACTTTTAAAGTCGAGAATCGAACCAACTTGTGAATGTACAACGTTGCACTTGATTCTTCACATACACCCATCTTGCACTGGATAGGTGAGAATTTGGCTTTTACATTATAACTCTTAAGCAATTCATAGTCATGATATATTGTTTTCAATCTTAAGCCATAAAGACAAGCCATCTAACCGAACTTGTTTTATGTGAGTTCTTTTGTTTAGATGTGTTTGTGCGTTCATTAGTTTTTTTTTTCTTTTTGTTTTATGTTTTCATGAGGATTAGCATAGTATTAAATTTGGTGTGTTTGAGTGTTTTTCACTCGTAGTTTAAATGCCACTTAAACTTGTTATTTTGTTTGTCTTTGAGGAATTTTTAACGTTTTGATGAGTTTGTTAATGGTGTTTTATAGGTTAGGCGACTTGGTGAAAACAGTGAGTTTTGAAGCTTGAAAAGGACCAAAGCAAAGTGACAATGTGAATCAAGGAGATTAAGGATGTGGTATAGTGGGAGTGAATGACCATGATATGTGCCAATTCATAAAGTTAAAGAGTATACGTTCATGTGCCTTGAACTCTACTAAAGTTGTCGTTCCTTTAGTTGTTGGACTTTTTAACAACCCACAAGAGCAACAAGTTAATGATCCAGCTCCTCTCATTGATGAAAATGTCGTTAATGAACCTGCAGTAAATGAAAAACAAAAAATAGCTTTAAGAAAGTCTCAAAGACAAAGAAAGTTTGTTATTGCTGATGATTACGTGGTATATCTACAAGAATCAAATTTTGATTTAGGAATTGGTAAAGATCCAGTTTCATTTTCGCAAGCCATGGAAAGTATTAATTCTACCAAATGGGTAGATGCCATGAAAGAAGGGTTAAAGTCTATGGAACATAATGAAATTTGAAGTCTTGTTGAATTACTTTCTACTTCCAAAAGAGCCGGGTGTAAATGTGTCTTTAAGACCAAACGCGACTCAAATGGTAATATCAAAAGACACAAGGTCAAAATTGTTGCTAAAGGCTTTACTCGAGAATATGGCATTGATTACAAGTAGACCTTTTCTCCATTGTCTAAAGAGGACTCTTTTAGAATTATTATTGTTTTAGTGACTCATAAGATTTAGAGCTACATCAAATGGATGTGAAATTGCCTTTCTGAATAGAGATTTAGATAATGAAGTTTACATGGAATAACCTCAACCATTTTCAACTGAAGAAATGGA
This sequence comes from Fraxinus floribunda, assembly GCA_903798395.1. Classification (NCBI taxonomy): domain Eukaryota; kingdom Viridiplantae; phylum Streptophyta; class Magnoliopsida; order Lamiales; family Oleaceae; genus Fraxinus; species Fraxinus floribunda. The sequence goes on along the minus strand of CAIGRS010053959.1, from coordinate 1,520 downwards.
ACACGTGGTATTTAAACTTAAGAAATCATCATACGTACTCAAACAGGCTTCCCATCAATGGTATCTTAAGTTTAGTGGTACCGTTAATTCTTTTGGTTTTAAAGAAAACATTGTTGACCGGTGAATATACATGAAGACGAGTAGGAGAAAATTTATAATTTTGGTATTATATGTTGATTTTATTGTGCCTGCTACAAATGCTCTTGGAGTGTTGCATGAGACCAATAAATTTCTCTCTAAAAACATTAAAATGAATGGGAGGGGCAGCTCATGTGAATGGAATATTAGGGTTATCTCAGAAATCATATATCAATAAAGTTTTAGATAGATTCGAAATGGACAATAGCTCTGCAAGTTTCTTTCCAATGCAAAAGGGAGACAAATTCAATCTCATGTAATGTCCAAATAATAAATTGGGACAGAAACAAATGGAAGCAATTCCTTATGCTTACATTGTCGAGAGTTTGATATATGGATAGACTTGTACTAGGTCAAACATCAGTTTTGTTGTTGGGATGTTGGGTCAATACCAAACTAATCCAAGAATGGATCAATGGAAAGCTGTAAAGAAAGTATTGAGGTATTTGCAAGGAACGAAAAACTATATGCTCATTTATAGGAGATCTTCTCATCATGAGGTGATTTTATATTCAGATTCAAAGTTTGTCAGATGTGTTGATACTAGGAAATCCACATTTGGTATTTGTTCTTATTAGATGGAAGCACAATATCATGGAAAAGTTGAAGCAGACCGTCATTGCTGCATCCACCATGGATGCTGAGTTTGTGGCATGCTTCAAAGAAACACTACAGAACTTTATTTCAAGACTTGGAATTATCAAAAGCATTGCCTGGACGCTAAGAATTTATTGCGATAACTCCATAGCAATTTTCTTCTCTAAGAATGAAAAGTATTCAAAAAGGCACTAAATATATAGAATTGAAATACTTTGTCGTTAAGGAAGAAATTTAGAAAATGAGTGTTAATTGTGCATATTAGCACCAATTTAATGGTTGCAAATCCATTAACTAAAGGATTGCCACTAACGTATTTAATGAACATGTCGAAAGAATGGGCATTAATGGTTTTCAATATTGATATAATGTTATACTTATTATGTTTCTTATGCTGATTATGTATTTGACACACTGAGCTCTTTTATGTTTTGTTTTTCATGTTTATATTCATTTTTGCTTTATTAGTATATAAATGAATTATATCGATATAACTGAAAGTTGTTTCCAACAAAGACATTATTGATGGACCATCATTGATTTCAATTTACGGATCATGTTACGTAAATAACTAATATTGTAATACATGGAAGGGATTGGGTTGAAACAATGACATAAGACCATCATGATTCATATTAGTTTTAATTTAGTTATAATATTTTATGGTTTGACCAATGTAAAGAAAGATTTGGCGTTATATTATATACATTAAAGGTTATTTATTGAACCATAAAGAGAGATAATGTCACATGGACTAAGTCAGAAAATGTTAGACTTTATTTGGC
>CAIGRS010053922.1:0-10526 GCA_903798395.1 Fraxinus floribunda | reverse complement strand
TTTTTTTTTTGTCTTTAGTGAGCATAACCTATTGAAAAATAGATTGTCTTTAGTTTTCAAGAGTCGTACACAATTTGTAACATATAAGAAAATTATTTTGAGAGTAAATGTCTTTTATAAGTTATGGACATCATTACAAAATGAATATATCTCATTAAAACAAATTTCTATGGAAAAAAATCCTAATGAAGGAAAAAGAGTACATTATTCTTTTGAATACACTGCAAAAGTTACCTCATTAAAAACATTGCCAGAACGAAACAAAACCATGGTCAAGTAAAAAAGAATACAATGCATATTTATTCACCCTAACGATGATATCAATTGAATTATATACTTCATGAATGAAATCCTTCAAGTATTGTATTAAAACGATACAAGATAAGTTGTTATAATCACATTTATTATATGCATATCAAATTTCATGCGTTGTTAGACTAAAAATATAGAGACTTGTGATTTCATCCATCACTGGAAAATTTATTTAATTTTATAAGTCTTTGCAAAATTGATTATGCTAAGAGTTGTACATTACATATTACGACTTTATTTTCTATTTTTATTTCGCATAAGTATACACTTTTAGGGTTTCGGACTGTAGATCCTGAAATTTAAGGTTTCTCTAGTAAATTCAATTTTGTTAGGATTGCGTCCATTTATTTGGTCGATCATTTCTTCTTTCAATATAATGTGGCGAATTTATTTAGATATCCTCGTCTTTTGTAATATGTAGTACACTATGTACAAAAGTGTCGTGAGTAACTTTTTCCAATTGATTCTATTTCTTTTCCACAATAACATAACGTAATGAGAGATCTCCACTTTTAACATTTCTAATACGTGATACGCTTCCTAAATAAGACCATTTTCTTTATATGCATCATTTTCTTTTGAATATTTTTGCTTAAAATCTAATGTATTCACGCTTCAAAATGCCTTAAATATATCAGATATAATGTTAACGACTTGTCTTCTTAGGATGTAAATAAATATACGCTTACTAATAAATAGGACCATATTGTTCTGAAGATTTTTACTTAGAATCGAATGTATTCATGCTTCAGGCGTGCCTTAGATATATCGGATATAATATTATCGACTTGTCTTTCCAGGACATCAATTCGAGTTGGAGCATTTTAAGCTGGTGTGAGATATTGTTGATGTCTTTATATAGAGAATGTGTCTAAATGAATTATCTTTCGAACTTTTGGTTCGAATTATCTTTACGAAGATCTAGATAATGTATTGATGTCTTATGTATATTATTTTCAATCTCTCTTCTTAATACTAAGAAAATTATTTAATCAAATTGACAATCAGCAGACTACGTTATAATATATTACCCCTTAGGGCATGATATATTTCATAAGAGTTCAAACTATATATTTATTCCCAATATTCTTTACTTTTAATCTCAGTGCATTGTGATGAATCAATTGTATATATATTACACTATCAAAATAATTAGATGGAAATACTAAGCTCTGACCATAATCTAAATATAGGGGGAAATTTTTTGATGTTGGCATGATACAAATAACATTTCCTAAGCATAAATGGAAAGTACTTTGTTATCAATAGTAACAATCGAGAAATCAATTAAAGATGTTTAACAAGCAATAGTGCTAAATATTTATTGTCATCCCAACTAATATTTAATAAAATGTTGAGATTTAGACTTACTAGCATTAATAAGACACGTCGTCTTGATTGTATATCAGAAAATGATACTCATAATTTAAAATTTGAACAATAATTTTGCAAACTTCAGGTTGCAATCACATTGCAATCATCTGGCAAATGTATTATATTTACTAGATACAAATAATATTTAGATGATCAACATGGAGGATAACGGGCTCCATATATCACCCTATTATTTTCAAGATTGCAAGGATTTAATCCCAACATTTGCTAGTGATGGTTAGTGACCAATTTATTATATAGAAAACAAGTATTATATGTGAATTTTTTGGATTGAAGAATCTCCTAAGTCTTCATTAAATATTCACTTGAATTCTCATTTTGCATCATTATTAATCTATTGATGGCCTAAAATATTAGAGTTATTGAAACTTCTGATTCAATACAAAATTTATTTTAATTGTACTAATATTAGTATAGTATACCAATTAAGAAATACTATTAGAAATTTTGTAGGTTTCCCTTTATTTAGTGGAAAACAAATTACTAGCAATAGTAAATTTGTCCCTCCATATCACATAATATTGACTCTTATGAAAATTTAATAAAACTTCAAATCAAATATTCGTTTGATATTCTTCGGGAATAACAAAATAATATTCTTGAATAAATATGTAGTTGTGTTGTGTTTCTTCATGAACATCAACATAGCCCTTGTTTGATCTCCATTATTTTCAAAATACATTTTTCACTCTTTTCTTTTCAATCACATATTATTCAATAAAGTAATATTACACGCAAATCCAAATTTTTTCTTATTTATCAACTACACATTCTCCATCTATTTATTATTCCAAACTGAATTCTTAAAAAAATGGGGCTCAAACAGACCCATAATTTTTTTTTCATATTAAGTTGTGCCTCTTTAGGAGCAAAAAAAATTGTTTTAGAATAGTAAAACGTTGTGTTTTTTCGAAAGCAACAACAAATTAAACATATCCATTTAATATGTACAAATAATATATTTTATATTGTCATCAATAATAACATACAAATCAAATACAAAAATTGAATATACACAATGTAATGATTGTATCTTTACATAACAATCAATTAAAGAAAACGCATCAGTTTATCAATTGAAATTGATAGATGAATGCGTGTAATAGAATAATTATTTAATGTAATACTGAATTTTTGTAATTGAGACAATAAACAATTCTTGTACTAAACAACTAATTTAAAAGAATTTGATTGTTGTTCATGTACATATTTCTCACGATTGGACTATTGGATTTTAATCATAATCATTAGATTCGAAGAAGATAGGTTATAAACGTGCTGTCCAAATTCCACAAAAATCGAATCATGAAACGCTAAAATATCAATATTTTTATAACAGTTGTGCAAGCTGTCCAATTGTACAAATTTCTGCACTGTTGATTCTGAAATAATAATACAACTCTTACATACTATATGGAATCACATTTTTTCGCGAATATCAATCTAATATTCTAAAAGAATATTAACTCATACTTTATTTAGGAAGCAATAATTTAGAAGTTTAAGATGTATAAGGTTCATACTTTTTCAAGACTATTACGCAATATTTATGTAGAATTTTGTTTAAATAGAGTCATGTTTTTCTAAGAACATTGACATAGAATTCGTCTAGAATATAATATGTACAAATCTTATAATTTTTCAAGAATGATGATACAGTATTATTTTTAAATATTGTTAATGTGTGAATTTGTTCTTCTTCAGGGCAACAAAATAACTCATATCTAGAGCACATTCATATTTTTTTTTTTCTCTATTTTCTTGATAGCTTATGTACAGACTTTTCTTTATTAAACTTTCTAAATGATCCATGTAACGAGCTTTAGGCTGATAATTGTCAAATCAGATGACTATATGGCACAATATTTTTGGATACACAATAGGTTTAATTACTAGTAAGATTTGAAATTCAAATCTTTTTTAAACTCAATAGTGATTTCTTTATGGGGAATATGCTAGAACTTAGGTCAACTAGTTAAATGTCATTCCATGTTCAAGGTCACCTCACCATACCAATGACCACCATCCCAAATTTCACATATGCTGTCAGATTTGCTCACAAGAGTTTGGTATGTACAGTGCAGATGATACATGAAGCAACCTGTATCAAGTACTCCAAACAAACTTTAAATTAAGTTAATGGAAACTTTATTCACAGTTCATTCATTTTACTAGTACTTGATCACAAGATAACATGTCCAATCATTTTAAAGTGTTATAATATCAAAAATCTACTTTTTTTTTTCTTTTTTTCAATTTTTTTTCATTTTTTTTTTAACAGGATAATGAAAAAATGAGATAACAAATAAAAAATAGAGCGAATGCATGAATATGTAGACACCATGTACTTGCAAATGCATGCACCTAAAGATCTACTCAATGAAGAACACAAATGCTCCTACTTTACCTAAATTTTCTTAGAAAAAGATGTCATCTTAGTCAAAATAACTCATCATAACAGTCAAGTGACTCACTTAATTAGTCAAGAATCTAACACGAGTAGGAGAACTTGTTTTTTTTTTTTCCTAACGTAGAGCTTATGACACCTAATCCTTATGTGACCTAACTCACCATAATTGTGATAGGTAGGAATAAACCTATGATTAATTCTAGGTCTCAACCCTTGAACTTCAGGTTGAGGAAACTTATGTTGCACATATGATTTTTGTCCAAGGGCTCTTACATTCTTAGACTTGAAAGAGGCATGTACAAACTTTTTTTTAGAAAAGGAAGCGGTATGAGAATTTGTTTCATTATAGCCTAACCATCTCCTATTCCTAGCCGGTTTATTAAATCCTAACATGTTATCAAACTTCTTAGATTCATTAGAAAAAGATTGAAGTTGGATATTAGATTTCTCAAGATCACTCGTAAGAGTCATAACCTTAATTTCTAAGGATTCTTTCTTGGGCTTCAACTCATTCAATCTTCTAGTTGACTCCTCAAGTTTTACTTCTAAGCTCGCCCTTTTCCAACTCCAATTCATGTAATTTCTTAAAGTCAGGTATATTAACCTTCTTCGACTTAAGGCTTTCCTCAAATAGCTGGTCAAACTCCTCATAAATGTCTCGTTTATCTTCTGATTCTTCTTGTGAAGAGCTAGATTTTTCTATGTTCTCAAGTATTTTATGCTCTTCTATGGGTTTACTCTTAACCACAGAGGCAAATGTCATATAATTCACACCCTTATTTGGATTGGAATTCTCACTATCATCATCAGGTTTAGATTCATTACTAGTGAGAGTAGAGTTTATAGCCTAACCTATGAATTTCAACTTGGGCAATTGGCTCTAAAATGTCCAAAACCCTGACACTTCACTAATTGAGACCTCTGCATGGCTTCTCTAGTATCACTTTTCCCTCTCTTGTCTTTCATATAGTTACTAGAGTCACCCTTCTACTTGTTAAAAGGTCTCTTATTACTCCTAAAAAATTCTTAAATTTCTTAACAAAATAAGTAAACTCCTTATCCTTTAGGGTGTTATCATCCTTCTGATCACTAGTCTTTTCCTTAATAGTGTTTAGGACTAAAGACTTGTGTTTCTTAGACTTCGGTAGGTTAAGTTCAAAGGTTTAGAAAGACCCTTCAAGTTCTTCTATCTTAATAGCATTTAAGTCTTTTCTTTCATCAATAGCTGTAACCTTAGGTTTAACTCCTTTAGGTAGGGATCTCATAACTTTCCTCACAATGTTGGCCTTGACGATTCACTCACCTAAGTTGAAACTAGAGTTTACTATATCATTTAGTTTTGCATAGAACTCATTGAAGGATTCATTATCGTTCATCCTATTTTTTCAAATCTAGTAGTCAACATTTGAAGCTTAGAGTTTTTCATGGTCATAGTTCCCTCATATACGGTTTATAATGTCACAGGCTTCCTTAACAGTCTCACACATAGATACTCGTTTAAACTCTTCGGGAAAATAGCCATAAAGATGGCATGGCCACCTCTACTATTCCAATTACATTCAGCTACATCATTGTTACTCCAAGTAAAGATATTTGTAAGTATAACAACACAATGACAAATATAGAAGGGGCAGCCCAACACTTTTCTACACTAATCCAAACATGTTCGTTCATAAACTTTAAAAAAGCTCTCATTCTAACATTTCAATAAACATAGTTACTCCCGTAAAAAATGGAGAAACAAAAAATGATCAACTCATTTAGACAAAATTGGGCCAATGAACGAATTATACTCTGGTACCAATTAAAGAATACTATAACGATCAATGTTTAGACCCATCAACACCTAGAGTAGGATGAATAAATGTATAACGCGAAATTAAAATAACAATCAATAAAAAGCAACAAAGTTACTAATTATTGTTTCTATATAATTAAGTTTAATCAATATAAGCCATAATTAATCAATCAATCATGCATATCAAAACTATTTAAGTCAAATTAACACCAGATGTGTTAATGAAAGAAAACCCCTTGAAAAACTCTTCACATGGATAAAAAACCCCCAAGCAAACCTTGCCAAAATAATCCATTAGAAAAAATAACTTAAAATTGGTCTAAACACAACTAAACTTAGTAGATTCTAATCACTCAATCTATAAATCACTAAAGAACCTCTTCGATTGTGCCTCTAGGACTTTCCAGAACTCAAGAATTTTTTCCCTCCCCGTGGATCACTAAGAACGAACCTCGTTTTTCTCAAACTGGAACTCCAGCTCGATCTCCCAACTTTAGAACTCTGAAAGATTTGATTTTTGGTGTTTGATCTTTAGATCTTTTGTGTTTTGATCTTGTGATTAAGGCAAGAATTTATAGAATATGTTTTTGATTTTTGGAGGATGCTCTTTTGAATGAATAAAAGCTCAACCAATAAAACAAAATACATTTGGGACATATTATGGCTTGGGTATATATAAGATAAAGCATTTGTGGTTATTTAGAGTTGTAAAATATGTTGAAAATCTCAACTAGGGTTTGGCTGGATAAATCCACCTCTCAAGTGCTGAGCTTCGTGGTGGCGAGCAATAGAGTCTCTAAAAATGACACTGGAGCTCTCCATGTTTAGGCAGCCATCATTTTGGCAACTATTTTGACTCCTTGTACCATCTTTGATTTCTTCAACACATAACCCAACCCCGACTCTTTGACTCGAATCACAACTCAATAAAGCATGATTTTGGACACGAAAATAGCCAATACAATTTGAACATAACAAATTGGTATAGTCAAAATTATATAACCATATGGTTAAGAGAAAACTAACCTTTTCTTCGAGTTAGAAAAGAAAAGTTTCTTTGTAAACTCAATTGGCTAGAATTTCTTGATTTTCTTTAATTGAGGGAAAATTATTGTTTCCTACCTCAATTGACTAGAGATTTGTAAGCAGAAAAATGAATAAATTTTGGTAATTCAATTGGCTAGAACTTTGTGTGGATAACGAGTTGTAAAATAGAAATAAATGAGAAGAAAGTAAACAGGTTAATAGACTTGTGTGTATTTTATTACAAAAACTCCATACCTATAGGAAATAATTAAGGCTACAGGGGATACAATGGTCATTCATAAATACTACTTTATTTACAATAAAATTCATATTATCCAATCTGTTATGTCAGAACGATTATTAATCTAGGTTTGTTATACTAAATATCCAAGACAACCTGTTGAAATATATAAATCATACAAAAATATTATTTAAACATTCTGTAGTTAAATCCTTTTGACTTGCTATCTTAATTCATTACCCCCATCAAACTTCAAATAATTAGCGTTGGGTTAAATTGACCATTTTACCCCTTTTCTCACTGATGCTAAAATTTTATTCAACATTTTTGTGTGAACAAATCACGGTAGCAATTTGATTGTCACCAAATATTGAGTTTAGATTAAAAGTGATCAGAAGAAAATACTTAAACAAACTATTTTACCCTTTGAACCGAGCAACATATTTCGAAAGTGAACTAATCCTTTGCACTTCCTTTACTTTCAGTAACAAACATACGATCTATTTGACCCGATTATAAGATTTCGCTCATCGACACATCAATTATGTTGTGCATATCAAGGAATTTCCATTCATGTGGGGGATTTTTGGAATTGGTTTAAAGAAATCAAAAATTTGGTTTAAGTATAATTTTGAACAAGTGGCTCGATATCAATTTTGAGCAAATATTCAGACTTGATCCGATGATCAAAATACAAATATTCCGGATGAATGACAAATTGCAGTCTAAAGTTAGATAGAAAAGAGGATACATGGTCTAGAATATGACTATCTCGGTTGCTCGCCTATTTCGCTTGCTTGTCGCTCGAGCGAAAGGCCAACGACAGGCTAGCAAGAGAAGCAATGATGAAAAGGTGTCAATGTCGTCGAGCGAGAAGTCAACGACAGAGTAGCTACAGTAAGAGTTGCTTCTGTTAGTAACGTTACAAAGTTTGGTTCGCAAAATTTCATCCCCCTCATACTCTATAAATAGGATCCTTGGGACGTCTTTTTCTTCACACCAATTATATGCAATCATAGCATAACATTTTCTTCTATCTCTCATCCAAATTTTGCATATATATTGCATAAAATTCTTGTTTTCTTCATTTTTGTTTTTACATTAAGGAGTACATAAACCATATTTTAGTTCATTATTCTTGTGTGCTGAAGTGCTACTAACACAAGAAGAAGTCATTGTACTTGGGAATAATTGCCATAAATCGTAGGCACCGTTGTGAGGTCAATTCGACTTAAGGATAAAGTGTTCATCACTTGCCTTAACTTTGCATCCTTTTAGCGTTATTCATCTGAAGTTTCATTGTCGTTACTATGCCGAAATTCCAGCAGAAGTTTGACAAAGATTCTACGGGTGTTTGTTTATCACTTCAAACACCATATCCATCCAACAATCTTAAGTCGAATTTTGAGTTGTTGGAGTGACCTCTGTTATTTCGGTTAAACTATTATTTGGCTTAACTTCTTATACTCTTCTTTTAATTTGGTTGATCTTTTGTTTTGTATAAATAGAAATAAATTCGATTTTTAATACCTACTCTACTTCAAACGACAATTCGAATATGGGAACTTCAGAAGGAATCGTTCATACTGGTACAATTTTTCCAGTTGTTACTACCCCTCTAAAACTCTATTCCACATGAAGAGAAATCAGAGAAATTCATTGGGGCTGATTTCAAGAGATGGAAATAGAAAATATTGTTCTATCTCGCGACCCTCAACGTGGAAAAATTCTTAAATGAAGACGCTTCCGCCATACAAGAAAAGGAAAACAATAGAGTATCACTAATTGCTTTGGATGATTGGGAACATTCAGATTTCTTTTGCAAGAATTATATTTTGAATGGCTTGGACAACTCATTATATAACGTATAGAGTTCCAAGAAATCTACAAAGGAACTGTGGGAGNACGTGGAAAAATTCTTAAATGAAGACGCTTCCGCCATACAAGAAAAGGAAAACAATAGAGTATCACTAATTGCTTTGGATGATTGGGAACATTCAGATTTCTTTTGCAAGAATTATATTTTGAATGGCTTGGACAACTCATTATATAACGTATAGAGTTCCAAGAAATCTACAAAGGAACTGTGGGAGACCTTGGAAAAGAAATACAAGACTGAAGACGCTAAAACAAAAAAGTTTATCGTAGGAAAGTTCTTGGACTACAAAATGGTAGATTTAAAAACGGTCATCAGTCAAGTACAAGAATTGCCGGTTATTCTTCATGATATTCAGAGAATATTTCTCTAAGTGAATCATTTTAAGTGGCTGCAATCATCAAGAAACTTCCACGTAGTTGGAGGGACTTCAAGAGCTATCTCAAACACAAGCGCAAAAAGATGAAGATTGAATAACTCGTGGTCCGATTGAGGATTGAAAAAGACAACCAAAGTTCGAACAAGCCTATTGGGAATCAAATACCACAAACAAAAGCTAATGTGGTGGAATCCAACAATAAAAGCAAGAAAATGAAGCATTTGTTGAACCTTCGAAGAAGAATGCAAAGAAGTTCAAAGGTAATTGCTACAATTGTGAAAAGGCTAGACATCGCTTCATCGATTGTCACAAACCAATGAAGCAAGCCCAAGCGAATATCACAAAATCTGATGTCATATCCAGTGGTATGTCTGATTTGAATTTGTTGGTCGTTGTTTCATAGTGCAACAACGTTGAAAATGGAATGGTGGGTTGATATGGGTGCTACCCGTCACATATGCGCTGATAAAGGAATGTTCACTTCCTATACTCCAGCCACGGGAGAGAAACTATTCATGGAGAATTCTTCAAGTTCAAAAGTGGAAGGACAAGGCAAAGTGATATTGAAGTTGACATTGAGGAAGGAACTTAGCCTCAACAATGTTCTTCACGTACCAAATATTCGTAAGAACCTAATGTCAGGTTCTTTATTAAGCAAGAGCAGCTTCAAACTAATCTTTGTATTGAATAAGTTTGTACTTTCCAAGAATAATATATATGTAGACAAAGGCTATGTAAAAGATGGATTATTCAAAATGAATGTCCTTACTGTTGTACCAAACAATTCAAACAATAAAATATCTTATTCTGCTTATAATGTTGAGTTATCTAATTTATGGCATCATAGATTAGGACACACAAACTTTAATTCATTATGCAAGTTAACGAATTTTAGTTTACTTCCAAGTATGTATTGTAATAATGAAAAATACGAGATATGTGTAGAGGCAAAATTGGCCAAAACACCATATCATTCGGTTGAATGAACCACAACACCTTTGAAACTAATTCACACGGATGTGTGTGACTTAAGGTTCGTACAAACAAAATGTGGTAAAAAGTATTTCATCACATTTATAGATGATTGTA
>CAIGRS010053904.1:0-19711 GCA_903798395.1 Fraxinus floribunda | reverse complement strand
AACCATTGTTCCCAAAAGCCCAAACTTGAGGGGATCAAAATGCCACACCTTTTAGACCCTAACAGTATCCAAACACCTTCTTTTACCTCTTTGAGGATCTGTTTTGTGGCTATTATTGATGTTCTATCACATATATCTTTCAAAAGTACTAGATCATGATTAAAATAACTCATAAGCATATTTTCATAATACAAAATTCCGATCACGAAGCATAGTCAATCATCTATATCATAACAAATTCCATAAAGTTTCCTTCAACACATAACTTAATTTTGTTTTACTTTACCCTAAATTTTATACTAAGCCCTTGTTTGATTTTGCTAAAAATCAGATTTTAGCAAATTTTGATATAAGTTGATGAAATGTGTGGTTGAAAAATTGATAAAAAGGTTTATAGGTCCATGAAATCTGTGGTTAAAATAAATTGTTGACTTTGACTTCGATTTTTATCAACTTGTTTAGCTAAACCAAACAAGGGCTAAGTGCTTGTTTGGTTTAAATTCAAATCTCGTCATAATTTAAAGGTCAAAGTCAAACTTTAATTTTAACCACAAAATTGTAGGACCCACAACTACTACGAACTTATCCACTACTTATTTCTATCAATTTATGATTTTAACAACTTATAATTTCTCCCCAACAAGAACTAAATAAGATTGTTCGTGCACTTATCCATTGACTTTAAACAAGTGCGTTGAGAGAAAGGCTCTCAGAATTGACCTTCAACAAACTAGTCGAAATTAATTATTCGACGAGTTCAAGACAATATTGCAAATATTGCTCCTTACAGAAGTTCCACTAAGAAAATGATTGATCTAATGCCGAGGATAATCTTGCAATTCCATAATGCTCCTTTCACTTCACATTATTTTCTCAATATTCTTCAGTCACTGATTTTGTGTTTTGACATACGTGTTCTGTATAAAAAACTCAGGACTTTCTAATTTTTCCCCTTCCTTGGAAATGCTTAATATAATATGGAATTCCAACATATCATATTGCTCAACTTTTTTGAATGACTTCATTATGACATGATATCATTGAACACATTGTATTTTAAGTTCCATTTATGGCAGTATTTAGCAATATAAAGGACGGGCTTTGGTATGGTGTTACATTTTGAACTAGCAGGAGTCGAAACTACCTTGCTGCTTGCCCGGTTAAAGCTACATATAACCCTCCCCAGACCAAACACATGCATTTAAACCCTTTTCCAGAACTTGAACATCAGTCACCTCATTAATATTTTAGAACTCATTTGTCATAACAGTTATCATGTCTGATCAAATTTATTCCTCAGAATCAGTAATCAATATACACAAGAAATGTAGTGGCATAAACAAAATAAAAAGATATCTAATAGTAATGAAATAAGAGTTTCATAGAACAACAAACTATTTGCTCCTACAGAAAGAAACTTTACCTATTTTTAATGAGAAAATCCTCAATTTGATCATAAAGAATGGAAAGGCGTTCAAAATGAACATGTCCACATATCTTATGAAAATCAAAGTGCAAATATCTGCACAATTTTGTAGTAGTTAGCATCAATTTGGAAATTTTACACGTGCATTGAAAGGTAAAAGATGACCAGATTGAGAGAGAACATACCTCACATCATCACTAGCAATATGTTGCATTGCATCACCATACTTTTCACATAATCGCCCCTCACCTCCATGCTGTTAGGAAGTTCAGGAAACAATAGCACAGAAGTCCAAGGACAATTATTGCATAAGGATTCACAAAGTCCAAAAGATGAAGATGTCAATTAACCCCAAAGTACAAGAAAGTAATATACCCACTTTGACATACCTGTGAACCCTCCACCAGCCTAAGACAAATTGCTTGTTTGGATATAAACTAACCATCTATTTTTATTTGTTCATCTTAATAATTTCTTATTAACCAAACTGATAAATTTGTCTTTCGATTTTGATTTACTATATGCTGGTTCTCTATAGTGTGGACATCTTGAATTCGATGGAGACATTAATTGTCATGACAAGAGAAGAAATGATGCAGTTTCATTGCTTTCTAAAAGAAAATGAAGAGTTAGGTGAGTGATTCTGAAGCTTTTTATGTTATAATCCGTATACAGCAGCTAGGAATACCACAAGTTTAGCTGGAAAACAAAGATAATCCAACTTAGGAATTTTAACCCAGTTTCTCATCCCCCGATGTGCCTCGATAATCATTTCTCTCTGCAGGAAGGGCATTCCAGATTTCCCTTGATACCAATACCAGTGATCCCTCCATAATTGATGTAACTACTAAGTATCAACGTTAACTATGATGCACCGATGCATACACGTGTCGGCCTGACACACGATTTTTAAAAAAAAAGTATTGACATGGCACGTGATAAAATTCTTTATTTATATAGATAAATTTAGTTTTATACTTGTCTTTAATTTTTCTTGTTGAAATCTTTTAAATATGAGTATCTATTTGTTATTTAATAATAACTTTGAATTAACAATATATAATATTTTTGATAAAGAAAGAAAAATGATTATGGTAGAGTGTCGGATATGGAAACGCTACCCTAGTTGAAGTGTCAACAACAAATACGTTAAACATTAAAATGATCCAATGTTTGACATTATATTTAGCATCCACATTCAATTTCCTCAAAGTTCTATCATATTTTTATTTTTTCTATCAGTAAAATGACGAAATCTTCCATGTTACTGGTAATTCATGCAAAGCCAAAAATACATTCTACATCAATCTGTCAAGATTTCTCTGATGACAGGAAAAAAATTGGCAGGCACACGTAAGATTTTACCCAGTGATTGTCACCAGAATTACCATTAGCAATCTACCATGTCAGAGAATTAAATACCTTGTTGACAAGATCAACTGCAACAACATTTCCATATTTCTTTCTTAGGTCCAAAAAGTGGCGGTCAACTACTCGTGGCTGAAAAATTGTTAGATAAAGGAATTCAGCAAAACAGGTATAGGAATATTCATACTAACTGATATTTTTGGTACAGGTCTCAAAGACAGAATTATGATACTCACTGCTTCTTCTGGTCTAACGATTTCAAACTTTGGCTTATATGTCAAATCAACAATCTGATCCCAAAGTAATGGAATTGACCCTCGAACCTAGAAGAATAAATAAATTAATAACCATTCAAATTGTTATATAAGTTAATATGTTTCCCTTAAAATGATTTAACACATTGACATAAGTTTAACATACGATTCGATTATATTTCAATTGACAGTTACCGGCAATTTTTCAATTAAATATTATGATGTTTGTTCCCTTTTGTCCATGAGAAGAGGTTGTCAGCATGTAATATAAACAAATCCAGCAGTCCAGGCATAGGACACACTAACCTGATCATCTTAATGAAGATGATTTTTAATGTGTCAAACTCTAAGTTAGCAAGAAATGTAGTTAAAAGTAATTAATGGTTATGTGATCTCAAATATAGTTCTGAAAATGGAGGGTAACATTGGATGGGAATGATGACACTAGAAATTAAATATTTTAAACCAATATGCTTTCATTTTAAGAAAATAGAGTAAATATTAATTTATGGATACTACTACCATGACATGGTCTAGGTCAAACTAATTCTCAAAGGAAGCCTAGAATTGAACACTTCTCCGGGGGACCACCACGGGCTCCTCTCTTCCCAAAAATCCATACATTCCTTATCAATGTACTGACATCTATCTCTTGAGCACACGTTTGGGTTTGTACTCAATGGAAAAAAATAAAAATGGAGCATCTATCAAAGCATCTTCTCAGACCAAGAACTGAGACACCACCCTTTTCATTCTGGGTGATGGAGGAATCATACCATTCAAGCCATTTTTTTCCATGCGCAAGAAAATGAAAAAAAGCCAAGTTAGAAGTGTCAGTATATAGTTAGTTAATGGTCGAAAATATTATCAAGTTCTCATGTCTAACAGTTCGATTACAGGTTAATACTTACACAAATGAACAACACTTCTAAAGATCATTAATCTTCCTCAGTTTAACTTTCTATTCTGGGTAATAGATCTCCAAAATATCGAAGGGACCAAAAAATATCCAAATAAAAATAACTAACAGAAAAAATCCAAAGTTTCAAGGTCAGCCAAGTATAAGAACAAAGTTTATTTCTCTAAGTTTCCATGCTACATTGGAACAATCTTTCATCCTCAATGAAAGACACCTCTAAAAAATGAGCCCCTGGAAAGCCAATAATTTAGTTGGGTAAAAGCTTTGAAACATATAACATGGCATTAGAAGTGCAAGGCTACAAGAAGAAACCCGAAAAAGTAAAATAGTCTTTATAAAGACTTGGGTCAACAATATTTTACTCCACAAGTTCCTTCAGGGACTAGATTTGAAAAGATGATCAGGGTTTGACTGACCTCACTCATGTAAATGGAAATTGATTAATTGTAAGACTAAATTAAGGGCCCGTTTGGCATTTTAAAAGCCAAAAGAACTTTTGAAATCCAAAAACTGTTTTTGGACCCATTTGACTAATTTTATGAAAGTGCTTCTGGCAGTTAGAAGAGCTTTTAGATGAAGCTGATTTAATGTGGCTTTCTCTAAAAGCATTTTTGGAATATGAAGTGCTTTTAAAATTAATTTCAAACAAAAATCAAGATAGTTTTTTTTTTTTTTTTTAAAAAAAAAGCTCTTCTACAAGAAGCAAAAGCAAAAGCAAAAGCAAAAGCCATGCCAAACAGGCCCTAAAATTATTTGCAACTGTATCAATTCACTCACCTTAGAGATATACACCCGTAGAATTAAGTTGTAAGAGTAGGAATAATTGGTAACAAATCAAATCAAAATACCCAAATCGAGATCCAATTTTGACAATTTAAAAAATAAACAGCTCGAAAAGTTTAGATATGGATGATCCAGCAATAAAACAGTAATATACATGATCTGTTCTGTTCCTTCTTTTTTTCACCTAGACCACATAATAAAGTACTTTGCTTCAAAAGATGGATCAATTGGATCTGCCATGATAGCAAACAACTATGTGCATCCTTTCTTGATGGACTTTCAAACTATATAGATGTGCCTAATGATCTACAATGATCAAGGGGTTTGTGGCCAGTGTTCTACATGGATAGGTAAAAAATAGAGTAATTTTTCTTGTTGTTCAACTACTTTGAAATACTATCATTTTCCACTCTAAACACTCTCCATCCATGGAATAATACCACGTTGTCACATAAAGCTTAGAAAGACAAGAATATAAACATAGTGTCATGTCAGTGTATCCCAAATTTGAATATTCAATAAATTAAACATTTTAATGAATACCACACCATATCATCCTAAACCAAATCCGTAAGTCTGTATCAGGTTGTGAGAAAGAAATGGACGCTTCTCCCATTTAGCTATAGTCATGAAAATTAAACAAGATAAGCTATTGTGGCCAAGATTACGACTTTTTTTTTTTTTTGGCAAAGGCTTAACATTCTGGATAAGTGCTTGGAGTAAATCATCTTTGTCTAAGATACCATCCACGTAACAAGTTTTATTTAAAATAAAAAGCATTCCCTGAAAGCTGTCTTTGCCGGTTCGTAAGGAGCCCATAACCCGACTCTTCTCAGTAGAAAACACTTTATAGAACATTATTTAACATATTCCTTATTTATACAACAGCAAACTAAGTCGTATTAGCCATAAAATGTTCCCTTAGGATTTTCATTGTGACTCATTCTGGTTGTTATTTACTTATTTTACTTTTTTAGCAACTTTTTTAACTTTCTGTTAATGTTGTTGACCAAGGGTGAATTTATCAGTAAGGGAAAAAGAAAGATACTGTAGCATTTTGCAACACCGCCAGTCCAGTCAGATGTTATATGCTGACAAGTGCAATTACTAGTTCTTAAATAAGGCTCACTATCAGCGAAGCATCTTGGACATCCCATTATTGTAGAACAACATGTACTTTCTCATTACAGTGCTTTAAGCAGGAGATATGTTGCAATTATTAAACATTAACAAACATATCAAGTAGATGTTTACCTGTACAAATGATGCAGTGTGGCCATTCAACTGTACGATTTGTTCAGTTTCCACAAAATTTGCAACATAACCATCAGAATCAGCTCCTCTTCTCCACATTCGAGTGCCTTCAAAAAGTTACAGCAAATCAACCAACTAGACTAATAAGATAAATCAAATCATATATAGTATACTTCACATGAACAGTATTCAATATTTTCAAACATAAATGCCAAAAGAACCATTTATATTCATCAAGGTCTCAATTAATTGATTCTCAATTCTTTCACACAATTGGTGGCATCGTAATTAATTATGAAGACAAAATACATTAAAGCACCCGATATATAAGTGTGCACGAGCAAGCGTTCAACATGGAACCAATTGGAAACTCAACCAACTAATAAAAGCCCGGATGGATTTCTTTTATCTATGCTAAGTGGTATATCTCTTTTAGATCCTCTGAAATAGGCTTACAATAAAAAGCACGTTGCAGGAACTAAACATAATTGAATATATTGAATAAACCAAAGGGAAAGATACTTCGTATATTGACCTCCTAAACCCGACTCAAATACCTTACTACACATGCATACTAAACTAAACAGAAATACGCAAAGTAGCTCGTATAATTTGTAAAGCACTCTGACATCCGTCCAGAGTTACCAATGTGGGATAATTTTTACTGAAAGCATTTGCCATGAAAAAGTGTTAAAACATGTCAAGAGATGATGTTCAGGTGTTAAAGTGAATAATGAAATAATTAGCAAACTAATTAATTTAGTAGTCAGGGGTCAAAAAAAGATGAGCAAGGTCCAAATCACCAAATAAACCAAAAGATCCAATTCATTCCTAGATCAACTGCCAGTGATTCAGCAACAAAGATAGTAGAAAAAACATCCTGGACCATTGTGTACTTGGTGGAGTTTGTAGCTTTGGCTTTTCATTTTTATATAGTTGGTAAAGAATATCTTTGGAATTGGGACAGAGGGGAGGGCGAGCAAGACATAAAAGGCACAGGTTCTCAATACCAGTTCTCCTAGTGCATCTTCGCGCAATCAACATAACATCAAGAATGTCTTTCCCAATGGCAGCTTGAAAGTTCTGAAAACCTGGTGACCAGTTAAGGTGTAACTTTAAATGCAGTTAGATATGATATCTATTCTTGTTTAGCATAACAGACCGAGCTGCAAGTAAACCAGCTAAATTTGGAGCGCAATATGCCGGAACTCCATATACTATTGGAACTGAGTAAAGGATACTCCCTTGAACAACAGGAAGTAAGTATGGGTCAAGCTGCATAACAAGACACCAAATTTTGTAAGTTTCATATTTAGGAACTCTGTAGAAAAAGAATGTACCATTTCAATGATTTGGGAACCTTGTTATCTATAAGCACTTCCATCATATAGTTGTTCCATAGAAATCGAGGGTCTGCCTGCGGAAAAAAATTAGTCATCAAATATGGAATGTATGATAAGATAGTGTGTAATGTACAAATCTATCTATCATAAAAACATATATCTTGGACAAATATTCTTAGCTTGGCCAACCACCCAATAAATGCTACATCAGGGCTAGAAAATACGTTGTCTGCTGTACATAATTTGGACATGGTCTATGGAACACAATTACTTAATATCAAGAAAACATACTTGTCTCCAGAGAGGAAGCAACTTTGATTCATCGCCCAGATCATGTAGCCGTTGAGCACTGTGAAAAAAAAAATCATAAAATTCTGACGGAACTGACTCTGCCAATAGTCAATATTGTAATAGATGTGGTGTAAAAATGCTTTTTGTACCAAAGATAGTTTCCAAGACGAATCAGAATATTCAGTGTCCCCAAAAGTACTTACAGCGAATAACCATAAACAACTCAGTGGTATATCATAAGTCTAGGAGGGTTCAATCACTAAAAGAGACAACTCTAGTAAGTTAAATTCTCAAGAGATACCTCTATTGACAACACTCATAAACCAGCAACCAATAACTTAAATTTGGAGAGACAATTTACCTTAAAGTTATATTCACATCATATGAGAAATACAAACCAGGAGTTCTCTCTGCAACATTTAGCAGGCGATAAAACTCGGTCTCCATTTTTTTCTGCCAATATATGGGACACAATACAGTGAATCAGAAATAACAAACAGTAACATGTGATCCAAATGGAAAGGAGAAAATTAGAAGTAAAAACAGACCTGTTCTTCAGAAGAATTTTTGAGAGATTGATCACAAGGAAAAACCTTCATGGATGAGATTTTGAAGATAGGGTGTCCCAGATAAGATCCAACACATTCACGTTCGGTTATAACTAATAAATATGATCCTAGAGGAAATATATATAAACATCAATTAAATGTCAATGAACTGAACAGATTAAATAACACCTAAGATGGCTACATTCTAGGCTTGTAACATTCTTTTTTACTCTGTGGATGTCTACAAAATTTTAGAGCCTTACTTATTTGCATATTTTATTTGTCATTAGAGAAGTTCAAAACAATCACATATATTAGAGAAGTTCAAAACAATCACATATATTCCTTTACATCTGTAAATCTCTTTGAGGCATTGGTTCAACTTCAATCTAACACCACATTCAATGCCTTATCCGTAAATTAATAAGCAAGTCAGAGTTCCAATCATATCTAGTATGCATTTTCATGTTCTCCATTCTCAGAACCATGTATATTCATAATAATTAAAATTAGTAGAAGAAGAATTCAGAGCTCATGCTAGGCGTGTCACCTTGATGATGGGTGACCTAACTAGCACTTCACATTTTAGGAAAAGAAAAATTTCTCGTAACAGCATTTTCTTGTAAGGCTATGCATGAATGTTATATAGTCAGTACCCATGTTATTTTTTCTCTCTCTATTGCTCCTTCCCATTGTATATTGAGGATCATTTGACTAACAACCTAGTAAAATTTTAATACTACAGTGTAACAATAAAACATGTATTTTAGAGTGAAAAGAGTAAAAGCACTGAATAACAAAATATGTTGTATGAGTACTGCATGAACACCTGAAAATTATGTTTTATTTCCATCTTTGGACATCTTTTCTGTGAATTTTAAACTTCAAATTATTCTGTAAATATTTCCTCATTTTTTACTATTATCAGAACATTCATTCTTTTGAAAATCAAAACCATGCTTATTTTCTTAAAATTTTAGCAAGGTTTACATCTACACCTCAGGCATCAAACGTCACTCAACACCTCAGGCATCAAACAACCTCACTCTACACCTTTACCTTTTAAAACATTGGTTCCAACTTCTGTACTCTTCCTAGTGGCATTGGAGAACTTAGATAATGCAACACTAGCATGTTTGTCAAACCTTAAATAAGTTGGATGCAGAATGTTAAATATATTGTACCCAGAGTTTTTATTGTTAAAAAGATGTTAGATGCATTATATAGAATTTTTCTAAGAATTTCCCAACAGAAAAACTAATATGTGTTTTGATCCCAGACCAAATAAACCAAGCCAAGATATGTCATGGAGAGGAAGAAAAACCTGAGTAAGATACGTCTTACGGAATTTAAACCTCAATATTTGATGCACAACGTGAACTATATGTACTACGAAAACAATCTTAGACATAAAACAATTGCAAGTACTACTCAGACAAGAGTCAAGTGGGACATCACATTACTTTATGATTGGAAATCAGCAACCAGTTTAATGTTCCATATACAAAGAACCTCCAGGTGTAACCTTTTGCTCAATACTAGAATAAAAAAATTAAACATAGCACCAAAGCAACATTAAGATTCTAGGTTCAAATTATCACCAAAAAAGAACATACAGCAATGTATCATGGGTTTTTTTTTAATTAATATAGGTTTATGAGTTTTACTTGAGATGCCACTGATCAGTGATAACTAGCAGGTCTATTCATTTAGTGCAGGCACTATTTATATCCGATGGATCTACAAAATAATGCAGTTAACCTCCTGATATCTTTTTATATTAATAAAGCAATTAACTTACCTGCTAACAGCTTGAGCATCCCAACCACACCAAAGATCGTCCGAATTTTGGGAACGCGAAGGGAGCTGCAATGTGGTATCTCATCTGATGAGGAAGACAGATAATCAAGTCAAGTAAGACAACAAATATAATACACCAATACAGGTTTAATTAAGTATGAAATGATAACCTATAAGATTCATGGAGCCATCGACGCGACTGATAGCCAAAAATGAGCCAGATGATCCATCCGTGGGCTCCACGACATACTGATCGGGGAATTCCCAGAGCCGCATTCTGTTGTACAGCTTCTGTGCAGGATCCGCCTTCTCCATCATTGTTGTTATTGTCTGATATTATCAACCGAAGGAATTGAATATAATCAGTACGATCGGATCAAGATTTTCGAACCGTCAGTTTTTTCGCATGAAAAATGAAACTGCATCATAATTATGAACTGGAGAGGGAGGAAGTGAGAAGAGATTTACCGGGCTTCAAGTAGAGTAGAAGAAGAATCGAGCAATTTAGGAGCCAAATCCAGTCAAATAGCAAGAAATTTGAAAGGAATGGGTCAGATGAGGAAGAGAAATTTGAGGGCAGGAATATAATTTTTTATATATTCGGATAAAAATTCCATGTTAACATATGAACTATATAAAAATAATTTAAATATCAATAAAATTAACTTAAAACGGGTATTGAATTGTTTTGCGTGGAAGCACCCAAAACGGAATTAACAGAATCGCGTACAATTTGCTGTATTCCAAGATATGCTAACCTTAAATCATGTCATGTTTTGTTGATTAGAAATTAAAAATTTTGAAAAAATAAATTTATTTGGTAATAGTATCTTTTAAAAAATATGTCGCTAAAAAATAAGAAAAAAATTTGAGTATGTATAATATTATTATTATTTTAGTGAAAAATGTGATTGGAAATAATACATGGAAAAATGTCTTATTTGAAAAATGGAGCCAATCGGGGGCTTAAATTAACTAATTATAATTAAATGAACTGAACTTGTGAGATTTGTTCTTGTATGGGCAATCTTGACCCGTCGAGGAGAATTAATAAATTATTGAATTTATAAATAAATAAAAATGAATGGTAGATAAGTAAATAATATTTGTAAATTTATTGATTGTATAGTTAAAAATATAGCTTTTGTCATTTTAAAATAATTTATACACCACAATTTTTATTTCTTCAACCACGTATTAATTGCACTTAAAGTTCTTAATATCTGTTCATTATAATATTTATGTCCCTATCGTTTTTTATGTTATTCTTATCTTCAAATTTTTCATTAATTAATACATTTTGTATTTGATGAGAAATTTATGTTAAAAAATTCGTTCAAATGATGTAAAACAACTTATTTTTCTATCATTTTTTTAAAAAAAAAAGTGCAAAAAATATTTTTCGCTCACTTCAAACCATGAAAAGAAAATATTTTAATATAAATCATCATTAATGATGATATGTACTAATTAATGGAAGGTTGAAGATAAGAATTCGACTGAAAAAAGTTAAGAAAATAAGTGCTACAATGAGCAAAGATTAATGAGTTTAATTGCAATTAAAATATGGTGTGTGAAATAAAAATAAAATGTGATAGCAATATAACTGCCCTTTATAAATTGCCAACGAAGGCTTTAAATGTCTATAAATTGTCAACGTCATTAAAAATAGTATATGTTTTTATAGAAATTTTACTCACCCTATGTTTGACTCATGTTTATCAACACTAAAAATTACTTTTTATTCTCAAATTTCAAGATCCACAAGTACACTTATTTATTCAGCATCCATTTTTATCTAGTTATAATTTAAGTAATTTATGAACATTTTCCAAACGCGCCTTTGTTATAATTGTTAGGACTCGATATAGAACTAAGTCATATCCCACCATTTATTTTAATTGACAAGCTCCTACAACATTTCTATATTTTCACTTATTTATCGTTTTATAATGTAAAAATTGTTTGTAGACACTGCTCAATATGATTTTAACTCAGTTGCCACCATCATCGTCATTGCGTAGGGGAGTTTTAGATATTGGACCACATTTCAAATACAATCAAGATCTATGGAATCTTGAGTGAACCTATTTTAAGACAACTTGTAGACTTTATAAATAATGATTAATCTATAATCTAAAAGTAGATTTAAGTTGCTTATGTCTAATATTTAAATATGCTCATTTCTCATGAATGTGCTACAGAATGTCTGAACTCATCATGGGGTCAAAAATAGTTTAATACCTTTGATCTATAATGTATAATATTATAGTATTTCTATATTCTTTGGATAGATAAAAGTTATAAAGACATCTCTTATATTTTAAATAAATGTAGGACTTGATAGGTAAAATATATTATGCCACGACCTAGCTTTACGAACTTACGAAATTCTCCCAAATTGTACTCTTTATTTTTGTTTAAAGGCCCATTTAGGGATCAAAGTTATAACTTAAATCTAACTTATGTGCACTGTTACGTGGAAATCTGCAAGCGTACAAGATCGTTATACATGTAATAGAAATAATGAGTTTTGAGTTTATCGTGCCTACAAGGAATAATGTTTAAAATGTAGTTCAATGATTAGTATTAATATCGAGTGAATAGTGGCATCAAAAGAGTGATTATATGGTTGTTTATACTACTTCTAATATATACTAATAAAGCAAGTGAATTGTGATTTTAATGAATGTGAATGCTTATATTGGATTCATGATTCCCCATATTTCCATCTATTTCAATTATCAATTAAGAGTCTAGTTAATTTCATGCATTTTTTTTTTTTACAACAATAACGCTAATATGTTAAATGTTATTTTCCAAGATATACCAACCTATGATTAACACGACCCCAATCATATTTGTAGTCTAAATTCATATAAAAATCATGCAATTAGTTTATATTATCTACATGATTGTACATGTCATAGATATTATTCATAATAGGCTAATACATATTATTTATGTGCTGATTTTATTGCGTTCTAAACTTATTGTAAGTATTCATACACTACAACAAGTAACTAACTATTCAATTGATGACAAACACTTAAATAGTGCAATGAGAATGAAAATCAATCAAGAAATAACAAGAAATGTCTAAATTAAAATCTTAAATTGAAATAAACAAAAATAAGGTTCATCAATCATCCAATACAAAAGAAGAACTTAGCTAATCATTCTAATAATTAAATTATATAAGAATTTGTAAAAATATATCACCCGAATCGAAGAAATACGGAAGAAAGTAGAGAAATCCACTTTATTGAATGAAATCTTGATTTTGGATGGATAATTTTCAAGAATCTTGTACAAATCCCTTGATGTTGATGATCTAACTACATTCTTCCCCTCCAAAATATGTTGAATTTATTAATTTTTAAGTTTATGGAGGTTCTCCTACGTTCTGGTCGAGTTTTGATAAAAAAAAAATAAAAAAAATAACATTTAATTGTTACCAAAACAAAAATAACAAAAATCGGATTTTTCCCATTTTATACTGAGAAGCGCACCTATTACAATCTAAGGCATAGCCGCGCGCCTGAACTCTTCTGGCAGCCTCAGGCATCTCACATTAGGAGGAGGCATGCGCTTCCTCTGCAGGCTTAGGCACGCATCTAGGCTTATCCTGATCATTTTTCAATATTTCTATCATAACTTTCTCACCCGATATTCGATTGAAGTGATTCGAAGTATATAGGAAAGCTAACTCTAATGGCTAGGGGTGTCCAAAACTCCCGAACCGAACCGAACCGAACCGAACTGAACCCGAACCGAACCGAACCGAGCAATTCTTCACAAGTTTAATACCCGAACGGGTATCCGAATCGAGAACCGATGGGTATGGGTCGGGTTAGACCAAGAACCGAAGAACCGAATGAGAATCGAAACTAAATAATTTTTATATTTTATTTATTGAATTAATTAAATTATTTTATTTTTTCTAAATAAATTAACAAATTAATTAATAAAATCAGATCATTTCATAATTTTAAGCATTGGGCCTCAATTTTTTAATATGATCACCGACATTTTAATATTAATATATACTTTTTGGCATTTGTATGCATTGAATTAATGTTATTCGATAGCTAGTTATTTATAAATTTTTGAATCGGGTTACGTTAATTTGTAAAAGTTACGAATGAAATGTCATTAGTTATATTTATGTAGTGTTGCTGTAAATGTTAAAAAATTTAATTATGGCATGGAACAGAACTGAACCGAACGAAACCGAATNTATACTTTTTGGCATTTGTATGCATTGAATTAATGTTATTCGATAGCTAGTTATTTATAAATTTTTGAATCGGGTTACGTTAATTTGTAAAAGTTACGAATGAAATGTCATTAGTTATATTTATGTAGTGTTGCTGTAAATGTTAAAAAATTTAATTATGGTGTGGAACAGAACTGAACCGAACGGAACCAAACCCGAACGGTTCCATAAAAATATTTGGACCCGACGGGTCCATTTATTAAATACCCGAAAATTTTGGAATCGAGCAGAACCGAACCGAATCGAACCGACCCACGGACAGCCCTACTAATGGCTACAATTCTCTTGGAAACATCATATCTCCAATTCAAATGTTTGTTATGTAAAAAATGGGTTGCAATCTATGATTGAAAATCCAGAGTATAACATTTTAGCTCCCGTTTGGTGCACATTATTTTCAAAAGAATGCATTTTTTTGGTTGATGTGATGAGAAATATGTGGTTGAAAAAAAAAAGGAAAAGTTATTAATGTGATGGAAAATATTATTTTATTGAATAATGTGTGGTTGAAAATGAGAAATAATGTGGGTCGAACAGGGACTAAATCTCAAATAAATAAAAAAGAATGTGGCCAAACAGGGGCTTAGACTGAAAATTGATATTTGATAAAATTTTGACTATATTTCATCATTTTGACTTCTTTCCTCTTTCAATCAAACCCTATCACTTTCAAATCTTCCTCGTGAGATCCAACACAACTTTTGAATATTTACACTTTAATCCCTGAACGAATTTACTTTATTTTAGCCATTTTCTATTCTTTCTTCTAATTCTTCCTTCTAATTCTTCGTCTAAACATGAGTTTTTCCTAATAAATTAAATAAATAACAAATTAAGCACTAATCAATCCAAAAAATAACAAAATATCATTGTCCAAAACTTCGAATTAGTGTAAAAACTACACTTATCATGCACTTAAACATTTGAAATTGTCTTTTTGTATAAAAGTTATTTGGACCATTAAGCCAACAAAACTTGGTAAAATTTAAGTGCAACATTAACAACACGAAAAAGTACTTTGCTATTAATTTCATAACAATATGTGGTCAAGAATGCTAGTCAAAAAGTACATTGCTGTTAATTTCAACCGACTCATCATTCCATGGGGCATATAGGGTAAAATCATCCGTCGAATATAAATGAGATAAATAAAGAAAACATTTCCTAAGCCTTGATATTACATATGCTCATTGGCAGTAAATCTTTAACAAAGAATAATGTATTTTGATTGAATTTATCAATTAAACCTAATTAAATTTCAATTTGAATTTAACCAAACTGGATATTTTGGTTTGGTTCTATTTCAATTCGTGCAATTTTGGATAAGTAGTCGGATAATTATATTCACACCACAATTTTGCTATATGCATCGTATTTTAATCGTAATGAAGATTCTCAACTTTTGCTCATTTCTACACTTACGCCTCAAAACTTTTTAGTTGCATTCTTATTTTCAACCTTATATGAATTAGCATATCTTGTCGGTAATGAAAGTTTCCATCAAAAAAATCCGTTAGAAAGGCATAAAGCGTCCCTTGTATTTTAAAGATGTAAAATAAATCATAAATTAAAAGTCGACAAAATACTTGTGACTGATTTCGAAGCACGTTTATAGAATATTTGGATAGAAACAATCATCAGAATCAACAATGCAACGAAAAATTTGTGGAGACCAAAATGCAAAAATAAGCAAAAGTTGAGAACTTTTAATGCAATTTTTATGTGGTATGATATAACAAAAACTGCTGTGTGAATATAATTATATGCGAATGAAATGTACCCGATTAATTAACATATTTATGACATGTTTGATATACAGTATCCAATAACATTGCAATAGAACTAAAGGGGAAAAAAAAAAGATATTAGAATCTAAATTTAATTTCAATCTTACTAAAAGTGATGAAAAGTTTTTGATTTGTGTGTAATATTATTTTATTAGGAGAATGTGTGGTTGAAATGAAAAATGAGAATGAGAATAAAAATGAGAAAGAGAAATTAATGGGTGTCAAACGGGGGCTAAATTTCAATTTGAATTTAGCCAAACTGGATATTTTGGTTTGGTTCTATTTCAATTCGTGCAATTTTGGATAAATAGTCGGATAATTATATTCACACCACAATTTTGCTATATGCATCGTATTTTAATTGTAATGAAGATTCTCAACTTTTGCTCATTTCTACACTTATGCCTCAAAACTTTTTAGTTGCATTCTTATTTTCAACCTTATATGAATTGGCATATCTTGTCGGTAATGAAAGTTTCCATCAAAAAAATCCGTTAGAAAGGCATAAAGCGACCCTCGTATTTTAAAGATGTAAAATAAAATCATAAATATAAAAGTCGACAAAATACTTGCGACTGATTTCGAAGCACATTTATAGAATATTTGGATAGAAACAATCATCAGAATCGACAATGCAACGAAAAATTTGTGGAGACCAAAATGCAAAAATGAGCAAAAGTTGAGAACTTTTAATGCAATTTATATATGGTATGATATAACAAAAACTGCTGTGTGAATATAATTATATGCGAATGAAATGTACTCGATTGATTAACATATGCATGACATGTTTGATATACAGTATCCAATAACATTGCAATAGAACTAAAGGGGAAAAAAAAAGATATTAAAATCTAAATTTAATTTCAATCTTACCATGTCACTAGATAATTAGAATCAATTTGAATACCTGGCAGAATACACCTAAACGAATTATACCACATAAAGAAGAATCCTACTTCATATTAACAGTGATGAAAAATAGGCATAATAATGTAGTGAGAACTGATGACAACAACCATTCTTATTGTAGAATCACTAGCAGTGGTTTGCATCTAAAGATCAATTATGTTTCATGTGTTTATATTGGAAATAAAAATTCTTGAAAACTGTTTAGAGGAGAAAATGAATCTCCTTGTTATATAGGTACTGGCACCCAATCACCTCCTTGCAGGCATCATCACATGCTCGGCCTCATGTTGAGGCGAGAAGCAAGCTTCTGTCCCAGAGATTTATCAGCCTGCACCAATGCACCAAAACACAGATTGGTCTGTCATGGCCTCATGTAGTTATGATCAAAATGGACCGAAAGTACTTCAAAGGACAGCAAATGTATGGAAACACATAAATCGACTCTAGTATCGTGGTGACAACATCAACCCAAAGAAGTCACATTACGAGTAAGATGTGCAAGTTAGTTAACTCAATAAGCTGTAACTACAGTTGATAATGTTGGTGAAGATAGCAGTCTATAAAACCACAGATGTACTGATGAATTTGAATGAAAGAACTTTTGAATCCCTTTCTTGTCCATCACTTTTCTCTAATTCCCTCTCTCCCTTTCTGTATCTCAGAAGAAATTCTTACATTTATCAATTAAGATTGATTTTTTAATTTTAACCCATTTCTGTACATTGAACAAAGAATCAAAAGCATATTTGTCGCAGGAAGGAAAAGTCACCTGAGACCAGTATGAAATCCAAATGCTGCGGATCTCATAAGTGACTCTTGGGTCAGATAAGGCATCAACCCAGCGTTGGATGAAGCGCTCTTGCCTGTGAATGAAAAAGAAATTTAAGTCTTTAAGCAGGCATAAACTAATACCAACATAATTCCAAGTGTGATGTCTATTGGTTATGTACAAAGAATACAACCTGTCCAGTTTGAAGGAACGATATCTCTCCCCAGGTTGCTTGAAATTGTTCTCCTTCTCAATTATACACTGTAAACATGAAGTAACAATTATATACATATACATATTCAGTTACCAGTCATTTCAAGAAACCACACCAGCAAAAGTGCACTAGTTAATGAAATAAGAATTCTTATAGCACCCCTTAAAAGAGATTTTATTTCGTTAGCCTAATTGGCATTGACCTGGTTATGCATTAACTATCCAACTCTGGATTATAATTTCTTATTCAACCTCCTTAATTCAATGTAAGTGACAAGAAAAATACCTTCTCCCGTTTACCGGTGCAGATTGCTGGAGGAATGGGATATCTCTCTGCGTGCCGTACTGGATCATACCTTGAAGGGAAGTAGTTTACCTAAAACCAAACTCCATAAGATAATATAGAACTAACATCATAAGAAATCAACTGGGTAGAATGGGATATTTTATGCTGAGCACACATATTGAAAAGCTGAATGCGCGAATGTGTAGAGAGAGAGAGAGAACCTCCTCATCTCTATGCATAAAATTCATAAAACCGTCATGGTGATTGTTGTGATGAGAAGCCTTGGGCGCATTTGCTGGAAGCTGCAGATAATTAGGTCCAAGCCGGTGCCTCTGGGTGTCCGAATAGGAAAAGATACGAGTTTGGAGTAGCTTATCATCAGAGTAGTAAATGCCTGGCACCACAATAGAAGGGCAGAAAGCCAGTTGCTCATTCTCATTGAAGAAGTTGTCGATGTTCTTGTTCAAAACTAAACGACCCACAGGTTGCAAGGGAATTATATCTTCAGGCCAAGTCTTAGTCACATCAAGTGGGTCAAAATCAAATCTATCTTCATGGTCAGGATCAATTGTCTGGATAAAAAGCTTCCACTCAGGATAGTTTCCTGCTGCAATTGAGTCATAAAGGTCCTGAGTAGCATGACTATGATTTGATCCCCCAATCTTAATTGCCTCATCCTCCAATAAACTCTTTACTCCACAAGTGGGTTTCCAATGGAACTTCACATAATGTGCTTTCCCAGCCTTGCTAATTAAAGTATAAGTATTCACACCAGAACCTTCCATGTGCCTGTAATCTTGTGGAATACCAATATCATCGAAAAGGAAAGTGAACATGTGCAAGCTTTCTGGATGGTGTGAGAAAAAATCAACTATTCGCCAATTTTCCTGGATATGGGATTTTGGGTTTGGTTTCAGAGCATGAACCATGTCTGGAAACTTCATACCATCACGAATGAAGAAGACCGGGAAATTGTTCCCCTGAATGTAAAAGATTAATATGTAATCGAACTTTTATCAATAAAAGCAGCTAATGTCAACTGCAGAAAACCTTAATAAATTACTGTATCGCAGAAAAACTGCAATCAATAAGCAGTTAATGTCAATAGGCAATAGTAGAAATATCTCATTAACTGATGTATCACAGGAAACTGTTACTATTCTATTGAATTTTGATTTGAAAATGAGAGTTTACAGTGTGTTTCTTCTTGTTTGTTTGGGTTTGTAACTTGATTGTACAAGGAAGACGTAAGGTACATTATAGAAAAAGAAAGGAAACAAATGTTTTAAGTGTTGATTGTGTTCATTAATGGCAACTGCTAGAATACTCACTACTTTTGCAGATTAATTATAATGGTGAAATTCATCCATGGACTGCAATTCGATTCAAAGTGAGCTAAGGGCAATAGGGCATGCTTATGACTCTGGAAAATGAGTATTGCACACATATATTCATGAGGAAAACTGAAAACCCCTTAAT
>CAIGRS010053903.1:0-11089 GCA_903798395.1 Fraxinus floribunda | reverse complement strand
CTTGTCAACGAATCGTGCACTTGCGATGATTTAAATCTGAAATATATTTTTTGTGAACAATAGTGCCGGCTGGGCGCTACCGGAGGGCACCACCTTGCCTATTCCGGAATTTTCGTGTTTTCACTCCTACATCCTAATTTATCAACAACTATACTATAGGAGTCTGGACATCTACGATATGCTCCTTATAAATATTAGGTTCTTCTATACAATTTCATGATGTGAGAAAAGAGATTAATAGAATTTTAGGATAAATTGTATATTTCTCTATTGTTACTCGTGCTAGGATAAATTGTATATTTCTCTATTGTGACTCGTGCAATAAAAGCTCATAATTCATCTGCCATATTTTCATGTCTTCTTTCATTCTTTTGCTTATGATCAAGTACTCATTATTGTGCCATATAACTTCAACATTTCAATCGGTGGTTGGTTTCATATCTAGTGGTATCGAGCGAAACGTGATCTTTGAATTTCCAACAATTGGTATTTGATATTATGAGCATAATTAACATAACACATAGACATTAGGATGCATTTTATTCAAGATAGTGTCACAGTGTAAAGTAAAGCTTGAAAAAGTGCTTTCGTTACATTATTCCTCGAATATGGGTATTTAGTCTTACCATTGGTAAAGTTCAAAAGTTGTTTAGATCTTTTGAACAATGGTGGAGTAACTAAATTAGGGATGAGAGAAAAACCAATTCAACTCGATACCCGTGAGGCCCCGCCCCAAATGGAGCGGGGACGAGGGTCATTACCCCGAAGCGGGTAAATGAAATATAGTCCCCGCTCCGCTATCCGCTCTGTTTAAAATTAATTTTAAATTTAAGTTTTTTATCAAACAAAATTAATAAATGTATCATCATTTTCAAAGAGCACATAAGTTGTTTTTAACAAATTAGTAAAAAAGTAATAATTTTACTAACTAAAGACATAAAAAAAATAAAAGCAAAAATTAAAATTAAAATAAATAAAAAATAAAAGTAAAAAATAAATGGGGCAAGAGACTTGCCCCACCCGTCCGAATCCCTCCACATCCCGCTTTAATCGGGTATGGGGATGGGGTAAAGTCACAAAAATACCCGACGGGACGGGGATAGGAATGGATGACCCGTCCCATACCCGCCACGTTATCATCCCTAAACTAAATCTAGTTTTATTAGATTTTTCATTGGATTGTGACCAAGTTTGATTACTCTAATTTGTAGGTAAGAGTAATATGCTAAGAAAGGGGGACAATGAGATTGCGTTATCTTGTAAATCGGTTTTTTGGCATCAATGTGGAGGTTTGTTGGATTTTGTGCCAAACAATCTTATGTGGGCAATGATATAAATCTTGTCAGACTTTAAATAGGATTTTGACCTTAAATGAAGAAAATAAAGTGACTCAAAATTTCCACAAGTGAATTGAAATGAAAGAATGAAATTAATAGAACCGACCGAGCGTACTCCTTTTAATGACCCGACCTCAATGAGAACTAAAAGTGTTATTCAAGGTGGAACACTTTTATTTAAAAATTGTTCAAATAGCACTAAGTTGGAATAAATCGAGGCCCTCGGATCTTTTCTTGAATTGGACGACTGAAAATAATTACCTTTTATAATCAATATCTCTAAATTTTTTTATTTTTTTCCCTCACTCTCTAAAAACTGGTCTAAAATAGAACCAAAAGGTATCTACATTTTCTCCTCTTCGCGTGAAGCTACTGCCATTTCTCGCCTCTTCGAATCGTCTCAGATAAATTTCAATGAAGATTCAAGGAGAATAATTTTTTTAATCAACCATATTACATTGCTAAGGTCTTTGATGATTTAAATAATACAATGGAATGAAGAAAATGAATAATCTAGAAAGGACAACAGTTAATTTGTTCCTAAAAATATAGATCTTGTCTAGAATAATTTACAACAACTATAGTGCTACAACTACACTCAAAAACCATCTCAATGTAGCCAGAATAATGCATAATGCTGCCGATGTAGAGCTCCAGCTGGTGCATGACTCAGCTGATGTGGAAGGCAGCTAAGTTGGTTAATTCAGTTAACACTTTCCCTCAAGCTAGGAGGTGCTAGAGTAACTCCAAGCTTGTATTTCAAAAAAAGAAACCTTGAATAATTCAGCCTCTTGGTTAATAGATCAGTAATCTGGTCTGAAGTGGGAATGTATTTAACTTCCAGTTCTTTGGCGATGACTTTATTTCTGATGAAGTGCACATCTAGTTCTATGTGATTCGTACTGGCATGATATATATGATTCGCAACCAATGCTCCATCACTCATATTATCATACCGAGTAGTTGGAATTTCAGCTAGTGGCAGCTCCAGCTCTTGAAAAAGTGACTGAACCTAGACTATTTCTGAGGTAGTTGATGCAAGCGCTCTATACTATGATTCAATGCTTGGACGTGCTATAACATGCTGCTTCTTGGAAGACCAACTTATCAAATTGTCACCCAAATACACACAATAGCCAGTAGTTGATTTCCTATCATCAAGGCAGGATGCCCAATCTGCATCAGAGTATCTATTCAAAGTGAGTATGTCACTTCTTTGAATCCAAAGTCCATGATTTATTGTCCTTTGAGGTATCGACACCCTCTTTAGTGCTTGCCAATGTGATGATGTTGGTGCTTGTAAGAATTAACTCAATTTATTTACTGCAAATGTGATGTCTGGCCTGGTATATTGAAGATATTCCAGGCCTCCTACAACACTTTTGTAAGCTGTAGGATTTTTTAGTATTTTTCCTTTAGTTTTGGACAATGATTTGCCAGCAGGAATGGGTATAATGTAGGGTTTTACATATTTCAGTTCAAATCTCTTAAGCAAATCAGCAATATACTTGGTTTGAGTGAGATGAATCCCAAAGTTATGCCACAATACCTCAATTCTAAGGAAGTGATGCAGCATTCCCATGTCCTTAATGCAAATTTTCTGTTCAAATTGTTTATAAATTCCTGTAGTAGGTGTTAGTCATTACCTGTAATTATAATATCATCTATATAGATTAGTGCAAATATTATTTGATTCTCATTTTTGAAATAATAGAGAGAGGTGTCTACCATTGACTGTTTGAATTTCCATCTTAAGAATGTGGTTTTTAGCTTTTCATTCCAAGCTCTAGGAGCCTGTTTCAATCCATAAAGTGCCTTATTCTATTTGCAAACATGATTAAGCTCCATCTCGTCCATAAAACCCTCTGGCTGATCCATAAAGACAGTTTCTTCCAACTCTCCCTTAAGGAAAGCATTGTTGATATCTACTTGCCTGATTACCCAATCCTTTATGACTGTTAAAGTGAGTATTATTCTAAGGGTTGATGGCTTGATAACAGGACTAAACGTTTCACAGAAATCAATGCCAGGAGTTTGATGAAACCCTTTTGCCACAAGTTTGGCCTTGAATCTCTGCACTGAGCCATCTGCATTTTGCTTGAGTCTATAAACCTATTTGTTTCCTACAATGTTGAATGTTGGTGAAGGATGGACAAGTTCCCAAGTTTCAGCCTTTGTCAAAGCCTTGAATTCTCCTCCATTACCTCCTTCCAATTATTGTTCATCATGGCTTCAGTTACACTTTGAGGTTTTGAGGGAATTTCAGTTGATTTTCCAAGATAAATTTTTGGGTTGAACACTCCAGCTTTTGCTCTAGTAATCATAGGATGGAGGTTTCCTACTCTATGTTGAGGTATTTATTCACCATCATTGTTTTCTGGCTACAGATGAGCTTCATTGATAGGTAACATGTTTGGTTCTACCACAGTAGGTTCTATTCCAGCATTCTCTTCAGAGTTACCAAAATCATCACCATGTAGTGCATTGTCATCTAAGTTAGAAGGCAAATGATGTTCAGCATGAGAAGCTTCAGAAGAAGTAGTATCAGCAAGACCTGAGTTGAATGTTGCTTTGTTTGGTTTAGAAGGAAGATAAAAGTGAAACACTATAGTTTTTGTCAAAGTTTGTTCTGAATGAGTTTTGGTGGAAGTTGAAGACTCGAATGGGAACTCAGATTCATTAAACACAACATGCCTTGAGATGTACAATCTTCCAGTAGGACTTAGGCATTTGTAGGCTTTATGAGACTTACTATAACCTAGAAAAGTGCACTTAGTGGAATGCAAACTGAATTTATGGTTTTGATAGGGCCTTAGACAAGGGTAACAGGCACACCCAAACACCTTCAAGGTCTGATAGTCAGGTTCCTTTTTGTATAAAGTTTGATAAGGTGATTGCTGTTGAAGTGTTGGTGTTGGCAGTCTGTTTATAAGATATGTAGCAGTTTGAAATGTTTCCCACCAATACTTTAAAGGTAATTTAGCTTGGGCTAAAAGTGTTAAACCCGTTTCTGTCACATGCCTATGTTTCCTTTTTACCCTTCCATTTTGAGCTGAAGTGTATGGACATGGATGCCTGAACTCACCATCCCAATCTACTTGCAAGGTTTTCATCTTACAATTTAGTTTATTTTCAGCAAGTGTTTTGAATTGAATGAACACAGTTAATGCTTCAGATTTTTGTTTCAAATGATAGATCCAAGTGAACCTGTTAAAGTCATCAAGGAAAGATATGTAATATTTGATACCTAAGGTAGAAAGGATAGGAGATTGTTCCCATATATCAATAAAGACTAGTTCTAGTGGAGCATTTGCGTGTGATGTAGCTAGAGGAAAAGGTAGTAGGTGAGATTTCCCAAGTTGACATGCACTGCAAAATGGTCTGATATCATTCTCTTCAATTTTGACATTACAAGATTTGAGCACTTGGTTCATCACTTGGCAAGAGGGATAACCTAGTCTCTTGTGTCATATATCACTTGTAGAATTTAAAGATTCATGACTAGGAATGACTGAAGATAGGCTGCAAGAGGATTTATTATTGAGGACTTACTCTTGAGTGAAATTCTTGATTGTTTGATGAGGAAGGTCCAGCTGATATAACCCATCTTTAAGCTTCCCTTGCATTATCACCTCCTTTGTTGACTTGTCCTTGACAAAATAGCAATCAGGGTAAAATTCCATATAAGCATCATTGTCTGAAGTCAGCTTAGAAACATTGATAAGGTTCTTTTTAATTTTAGGCACATGAATAAGCTTATTTAGAACCAGAGTTTTATCATTTAAAACTGGAATGTGTGTAGTGCCAAAATGAGAGATGTGCAACTTACTTTCATCTCCTACCATGAATTTCTCCCTACCAGCATATTCATTGACAGAAGTGAGGTCTTCCTTATCTGAGGTGATGTGATAGATGGCTCTAGATTCTGCATACCATGCTAGATCATTAACTACGCTAGGACTTACGATAAGAGCTGATGGTGAAGTGTTATAGCTGATTCTTTGGTTTGTTGAAGTCTTAGTATATCTGTCATCGTATCTGAAGTTACATATGTTAGCTTTGTGACCCATTTTCCCACAGCATGACAAATTGGTCTGTCACTGGAACCATACAGATTGCCTCCTCTGTTTCTTCCCCTTCTCCCACTTCTAAAATTATTGAAGTTAGTGAATCTGCCACCAAAGTTTGGTCTGTAGGATCTAGTTCCCTGATGATTTGAGCTAAATCTTTGGAAGAAGTTGGCTGAGGTCTGGTTAACATTGATTTCAGCTATGTCATTCAGAGAATTAAGGTGTCCCAACCTGCTTTCATATGTCATAAGTGTTGATTGAAGCTCACTCCAGGATATGTGATCTTTGTTGTTGATTTGTACAACAATGGGGGTATAATCCTCATCTAATCTGGCCAGAACTTGAGTAACGAGGTTTGTATGAGCCACGGTTCTTCCAACTATTTCAAGGTTATCAGCAAGTTGCTTCACTTTGTTTAAGTATTGATCAATGTTCATAGTTCCCTTCCTTAATTTCTGCAGTTCACCTGTGAGGAAGGTAATTCTGGATCTTTTTTGTACTCCATAGATTTCTTCAATTGTTGTCCATAGCTCTTTTGATTTTGTTGCACCCATAACTCTCATTGCGATATATGGGGTCATCGAAGAATAGAGCCAGCCCATAAGTAACTGGTCTATTGACATCCATTGGCTAAATTCAGGATTCTTAACCATCTCAATGATGGTTCCATCTTCTCCTGTAACTTGGCTGCCAATAAATTCTTGGGGACACACCTTTGTCCCTAAGATATACCCTTCAAGATTGTGTCCTCGTATAATTGGTAAAATCATGTTTTTCCATAGTAGGAAGTTGTTTTTGTCCATCTTGACTGAAACAACTTAAGTGAGATTAACTCCTATTGTTGCCTATCAAGGGAGTAGATGTGCTACTGAAAGCTAAGGCTGGTACAGGAACAAGATCAACATTTTGGGGGGTATTAATGTTGCTGGCATTTACCATAGCGCTCTGATACCAAGTTAGATTTCAATGAAGATTCAACGAGAATAAAAATTTTAATCAACCATATTACATTGCTAAGGTCTTTGATGATTTAAATAATACAATGGAATGAAGAAAAGGAATAATCTAGAAAGGACAACAGTTAATTTGTTCCAAAAAATATGGATCTTGTCTAGAATAATTTACAACAAATCTAGTGCTAGCACTACACTCAAAAACCGTCTCAATGTAGCAAGAATAATGCTGCTGATGTAGAGCTCTAGCTGGTGCATGACTCAGCTAATTCTTAGTTGATGTGGAAGGCAGTTAAGTTGGTTAATTCAGTTAACAGTCTCCAATTTTCTTGTTCATTTGTGTTGATTATTTAATCATTACTTAGTGGTTCAATTCTCCCTTTGTGGATGAAATTATTGCGTTCTTGGTGAATCCAGCAGTTGATGATTTGAGTTGGATTGAAGGTTTTGAGAAAAGTGGTTGACAACTTAGATCTTTGCAAAACTAGGGAATTACTGAGTCCTAATGGTTGTTCTTCTATCACTGATTTCAAGAGTTTCGTTGTGCCAAACCTTGAAGAAACTTCGTGTAATTTTTTGGTTGGTTGTTTCTTTGATTTCTTGTGAGTAAAGTGTATCATTAAAAAATGAGAGCACGTATATAATATAGTAGGTCAAAAAACAATCATAAATATAAAAATATTTATGATGATGGAGTTGGGATGATTCAAGACTTTAAAGAAAATGAAATCCTCTTGAATAAGGACCAATGTTTCTTTTAATACTGATGATTTTTCTCTATATTATTCTTTTGTAAATATTTACATGGATTTTTGTTGATGTTTCTACTATGTTCAGATCAACTATTTTAAGTTTTCTACTTACGTGGAACATCTAGATATGAGATCTTTTTTATCTCTCTCTTTTTTATACGTGTTTCTCTCATGGAATTATCTAGAATTGACCTCTTTAAAATGTTTTCAATGTTAGTAAAATATTCCACGAACCTTTTCGAAGTTCTATTTGCTTACATTGTTCACAAATTTTTTTAACCTTTTAATTGTGCTTCTCGTGTCTACCTTTGGCCATTTGATTACTAATAACTCAAAAGAACCCTCACGTTCTTACAAATATTCACTCAGAATATCACGAAACAAAGGCTAAGCATTACAGATCATAAGTCTCAAATCGGAAATTTGAAAGATGAAGAACATAGAAGAAGAAACCTAGCAAACGAGAGAGTTTCTCTCTAAAAACCAATAGCCAGCATTCAAAAATAAGAAAAACTTCAAGTGCCAAGTGAAGCGGCACACAAAAAATAATAGAACAATCCAGAATCCAGCGATCAACGGCTAAGATAGAGCCACGTGTCTCCATCCAGTTGAAAATGCTTCATTAATAAAGTCACATTTCTCATAACATGTTTTCAACACAAATTCTAGAAGCACCAATATTCGGATCAGGGTTCAAATTTAACATTCTCCACCTTGCTACCAAGATTTGGGACTATAAGTGTTGCTTAGAGCATTACCACCGTTTTACTTTTCATTTGGTCTAAATACTTGTATATGCATTACACAAAGTCAACAGATAAAAGTCTTAAGTAGTTAACAAATTTATTTAAAGCAATCACTTTGGTACACATATCAAATGGATTAAACTGTGTGCAACTTTACCAATTCTAAAAATTCCTTTCGAAATCACATCACTTATAAATGGTATCACTATGCTTTGTTCTATCACGAAACATGAAATTTTTACTAAGAGGAATAGCATTTTGATTATCAAAAAATAGTGTAACATGATTATCAACAAATCCAAGTTCAGATAATAAACCAATTAACCACTTAACTTCTTTTATAGCATCAGTAGCAACAATATATTCTTCTTCTATAGAAGATAGAGCAACAACTTTTTGAAGTTCTGATTTCCAACTAACTACAGTTCAACATAAGGTATAAAAATAGGATTAAGTTGATCTCTTATTATCTCTATCTCGAGTAAAATTGGAATCTGTATATCCCTTTAAATTTACACCATCTTTATTTGATTTAAACATTAATCTAAGTTAGGTGTGCCTTTAAGATATCTTAATAACCATTTTAAAGCGTTCTAGTGTTCTTCCCCATGGTTACTCATAAATCTGCTTAATATCCTAATACTATAAGCAAGATCAAATCTTGTACAAATCATTAAATACATGATGGAACCAATAATATTTGCATAAGGAACTTTAGACATTCTAGTATATTTATCTTCATATTTAGGACAATATATAGAAGATAACTTAAAATGATTAGCAAGATGTAAGGTTATAGGTTTTCAATCATACGTGTTAATTTTTATTTTATTGTCAAAATTTTAACCACATAATCATGTTGATTCAAGAATAGTATGTCCCTTTATTTATTTATCTAAATCTGCATGCCTAGTATCTTTTTGAAGAACCAAGATCTTTCATATCAAACTTATTTCAATATCAATTTAATATTATCAATCTCGCATTATCACAACTAGAAAGCAACATATCATCCACATAAATGACTAAATACAAAGAATATTGTACTTCCATCACCTTTACAGTATAAGCAGGAGTCATACTGACTCCCTTTGAAATCAAGTTTTAGAACAAAAGTATCAAACATTTTATATCACTGCTTAAGTGCATGTTTTAATCTATATAAGGATCTCTTTAATAGACAAACAATATTTTTAGGATCTCATTTTTCAAAACCAACGGGCTATCTCATGTAAATTATTTCATCCAACTTACTATACAAGAAAGCAATTTTAACATCTAATTGATCAAGTTCACATATTGAGCAACAAGAGCAAGCAGTCATCTCATAGTAGTATATTTCACATCAGGAGAAAAAATTCAGTGTAATCAATACCTTTTTTTGAGTAAAATCTTTTGCAACAAATCTAGCTTTATATCTAAGAATTTTACTCTCTCCTTCTCCTTGTTTTATGTAATATCGAGAACTTATTTCTTGTAATTATCATGTCTTTCTAGACTAATTACGCTAATGATATACTTATTGTTTAATTAAGAAAATTATCTTCATATGGGCTAACTATGTTGTTGTAGTGGAATGTACATTGTACGCCCTAAACTATCGACGTACCTAATAATTCTAAATTTAACATGCAATTAATTTTATTAAATTTGCATTAAGTTATATGATATTTTATTATATTGTACGCTGACAATTTTGATTAACGATCTCGACTTGTCCCTGTAATCTTCCATTTTATATTCATATTAGGAAGATTTATTCTATGTTAATTCAACGGACACCAATTTCGGAGTAAGAATAATAAAATGTGCCAAATGAGAAATTTAATTATTTATTCGTCAAGAATTGGGTAAATTAATATGGTGAAGTCAAATTAGCAAAATCAAGGCCCAAAGTTATTGAGTTCCTAAATGTTAAAAGGGAAGATTTCACAACTAAGAGGTTTAGTTTTACCAATTTCAAATTTAAGAGATTATGTTTAAAATTTCAAATCTCAGGATTTTTTAAATTTTATTTATAAATTAATTAATTAAACATATATTTTATTAATTAAATATATTAATGTCACAATTTCATATAATTTGGTCACAAATTCCATATAATTGGTCACAAATCACATTTTTCATGTCACAACTTATTTTACGGTCACAATTC
This sequence comes from Fraxinus floribunda, assembly GCA_903798395.1. Taxonomy (NCBI): domain Eukaryota; kingdom Viridiplantae; phylum Streptophyta; class Magnoliopsida; order Lamiales; family Oleaceae; genus Fraxinus; species Fraxinus floribunda. Next base: position 1,076 of record CAIGRS010053903.1, on the reverse strand, counting down.
AAAAAATTTATCGGTCTATATGGTGAAGTCAAATTAGCAAAATCAAGGCCCAAAGTTATTGAGTTCCTAAATGTTAAAAGGGAAGATTTCACAACTAAGAGGTTTAGTTTTACCAATTTCAAATTTAAGAGATTATGTTTAAAATTTCAAATCTCAGGATTTTTTAAATTTTATTTATAAATTAATTAATTAAACATATATTTTATTAATTAAATATATTAATGTCACAATTCCATATAATTTGGTTACAAATTCAATATAATTGGTCACATATTATTAATTGGTCAAATATCATAATTTTTATATGTCACAAATTATTTTACGGTCACAAATCAAAAGTTTTATAAGTCACAAATCAAAAATTTATATATAACAATTTATTCATCGGTGTCACAAATTATTTTATGGTCACAAATCAAAAGTTTTATAGGTCACAAATCTAAAAATTATATATCACAATTTATTTATCGGTCACAAATCTATCAAATTAATTAGTCACATATTATATTTCGGTCATAAACAGAAATTTTATATGTTACAAATTATTTTACTGTCACAATTCAAAAATTTTATAGGTTACAATTTGTTCATCGGTCACGAATACAAAATTAATACGTTATTTATTTATCAGTCACAAATCACAAATATTATAAGTCCACAAATTGTTAAATTATCGATCACAAATTAAAAAAAAAATTTAAGTCACATATTATTTTTTGGTCACAATTTATCTTTTTCATTGGTCACGGATTAACCAATTTAATGGTCACAATCAACCAAATAATTTGTGACTATAACCAACACTTCTAACTAGGGATGGCAACGGGGCGGGTATGAGGCAGGTCGACCAATCCCACCCAATCTCGTCTGGTATTTTTATTACCTTATCCAATACCCATACCAAGTTAAACCGTTAAAGCGGGACGGAGCGGAATCGGGGCAGGATCGGCGCGGGGCGGGGCAAGTCCCTCGCCCCATTTATTTTTTTCTTTTTCTTTTTTATTTATTTTATTTATGTCTTTAGTTAGTAAATACTAATATATTAATACTTTTTTACTCATTTGTTAAAAGCAACT